>JAYMFT010260474.1:0-24391 GCA_038088735.1 Panulirus argus
TTCTTTTTTCACACTAGTGAAGGGAATTTCTAAAGAACTGTGCACATAACCAATATCAAATTAATGGTAGGGAGGGAGATAAGTTGTGCTTGGAAAGAGGTGAAATATGGAGTGACCGAATCTGACCCTATGAGATGGTGAAAATAGAAGAGAAAAGAGACTTTGCCCCATAAAAAGTGGCAAAACATCATAAGTTTATTTTTAGGTGCAAATGTTCTTGACTAGTCTGTCTGGTAGTTAAACAGATACAAGGCAATATAGCACATGACTGCTGAGTATAACAGTTAATGCATATTGGAGAGTGGGGTTGCAAAAAGAGCATGTGATTCAGGAGGAACACTGTGGTTCAAGGAGAAAAAAAGGGCATGTGAGCTATGAAGATTGTGAGAGAAATATCTGGAAAGAGGGAATGATTCATATGAGGCATTTATGGATATGAAGAAAACTTAAGGCAGGGGTAACAAACATACCTAATGTAAGGTGCTAAGAATTCACGAGATAGATGGAGATTCTAAGGTCTCTTCAGGAGTTTTAACTGGGAGTACGACACAAGCATTGGCTGGAAAGGAGTGAGAGTGAGTGGTATCCAGTATAGGTGGGTCTGGAAAAAGGATGTGTGATGCCATCATAGCTGTTTAACTGATCTATGTAAATGAGTGTGATGGAGGTAAGGGCTAGCTCTATAGTCTATTTGCCAGTGACACAGCTCCAGTGCCAGACTTGACAAAAGCTTTAGATACTAGCAATGTGGGATGGGAGAGTAGCAAGTTCATGTGAACAAAAGTAGTCATGATCTGCAGTTGGGAGTTATGACAGAATAATTGGCATGCATGTTCAAAAGGAGAACACCTGAAGGAAGTGCCTTAGGCACCTGTGAGTAGACATACCAGCTGACAGAACTTTGGGGCTTATGTCAAAAGGTGGAAGAGAGACAAAGGTTTTGGGCATATTAAAGGTTAATGTCCATAAGAAGGAAGATGGATTAAATCTATTCACATGAATATCTACACTTCAGGAATTGTCTCATGAGAGTGGTAGTCTTAAATGACATGGTGACCAACACAACACTTAACTATGATACAAATGCAAAATACTGGGGAAGAGGATTAAAAACAAGCCCACAAAAATTAGCACTCATGTGATGAATCCTGAAACCAACTACATAAGTCATCTTATGACAACTCCCAGTGTCTTATATGTGAATCATATAATGATTTCTAGCATTTTAGGGTTATAAGTTCAATAACAAAACTGTCCATTTCTCACAATCTTTCTTTTCCCTTTTATCCATTCTTTTTCAAAACTGTTCACCATTTCCTGTGTTAACAAGGAAGCACCTGATAAAGATTGGCTACATTCACTTACATCCATTCTCTAGCTGTTATATGCAATGCACTGAAACTACAGTCCCATACACAACCACCATGGACCTTTCCATGGTTTCCCCCAGCCACTTTATATGCCCTGGTTCAGTCCATTGACAGCACGTTCCCCTGTACTACACCAAATCATCCCAATCCACTCTGTCTTATGCATACCTTTCACCCTCCTGCATATTCAGGCCCCAGCCACTCAAAATCTTTTTCTCTCCATCCTTTCAGTTTGGTCTTCCCTTTTTCCTTGTTTAAGGCCTTCACCTCTGACACATATATCCTCTTGGTAAACCTTTCCGCACTCATTCTTTCCATATGTTCAAATCATATCAGCACAACCTTTTCACCTCTCTCAACCACACTCTTATTACCACACCTCTCTCATACCCTTTTATTACTTAATCAAACCTCTCAGACCACAAATTTTCCTCAAATATTTCATTTCTAGTACATCCACCATCCTCTGTACATCCTCATCTATAGCCCATGTCTTGCATATATACAACAATGCTGGATTACTATACCTTTAAACATACCCATTTTTGCCTTCCCACACAAAAACCTTTCTCTCCACACATTCTTCGATGCTTCCAGAACCTTCTTCCCCTCACTAACCTTAAGACTAACTTTTGCTTTCATGGCTTCATATGCAGCCATGTCTACTCTCAGGTATCTAAAACACTTCATTTTCCACAATTTCTCTGTTCAAATTCACATTCCAACTAACCTGTCCATTTGCCATGCTAAATCTAATAACCTTGCTTTCATGCACAGTACTCTCAATCTATCTATCTATATCTCTGACTCCAGTTCCCTCCGGGAGCTCCCATCAAGGGGTGGCCATGGCAAGAGAGTTTCCACTTATCCCTGTCCTTACATGCCTCCCATGCATACACCATTCCATGCATTCTTCCTCAGTTTCTCTCACTCCAGTACTCCTCCACCTATTTGCCCATGACACAAGTGGTCTTCCATTCATGCCAACCTCTTTAGTTGAACTATCCTTGTAAACTCCTAATCTTGCATTCTTTCCACATGCCCAAACCACTTCAAAGTATTATGTTTCACCCATTCTACCACTCCACAATTCACTCCCTTTGCATTCCTTGCCATACCCTATCTCTCATACATCCTCTCATTTCTTTCTTCATTCCATCTAGTAACACCACAATGTTGCTCTTCTCAAACAGCTCATTTCCATAGCCTGGATTCTTAACTTCTGTGCCTCATTTCACGTCCATGATTTCGGCTGCATAGGTCAGGATTGGGAGGACTATGCTGTCCCTAAATCCTCTCTTCACTTCCATACTTACACCTCTACCCTTCATTATTCCATTAAGGGACCGAATGACTCTCCTACCCTGTACTGCTCTCTCCTTTATCTCTCCTTCCATATCACCAAACTTACCTAAGACAGTTCTCAGATACTTAAATTTCCTCACTTTTTCGGGTCTTTTTCCCCTCATATCCACAGCACAATTTAGTACACTTTCTTCTTTTACTCTATATGGTTTTATATAATCTATACTTTCACTAAATTTCCTTTCAAACACCATTACTTTATTTTTGCTTATGATTACCTTCAATTTCCTCCACATACATACATCATAAAACATACTTATAACCTTCCGCAAATCCTCTTCACTCTCCACACACAACACAGTATCATCTGCAAACAGGTATGCTACTAGCCACCATATCTCACCACCACACTCCATCTCTGTACCCCTCTTCCCTAGTTTTGCTTTCATCTCTCTCATCACTCCATCCATATATATATCAAAGAGCCATGGTGACATCACACAGCCCTGCCTCAAACCTACTTGTATCCCAAAACTTTCACTCAGCTCCCCATCCATTCTTACACACACATTTGCTCCTCCATAAAAGGCTTTTACACCATCCAACCGTTGTCCCCTTTACCATATAACCTTAACACATCCCACAAAGCATTCCACTCAACTCTGTACTATGCTTTCTCCAGATCCATAAAAGCTGCATACAACTTCTTACCTTTTGCTAAATATTTTTCCATGGTCATCTTCATTATAAAAATCAGATTCACACATTCCCTACATTTCCTAAAACCCCCTTGCTCTTCTCTTATTCTGCATTCAGTCACTTCCATCACTTTGTCAATTAATATTCTTGCATACACTTTTCATGGTATATTTAACAGACTTATTCCCTTATAATTACTATATACACCCTTAGCACCTTTTCCTTTGAATAAAGGACAATAATAGCTTTCACCCAATCCTCAAGCACAATCCTCTGTTTCCATGCTAAATTACATATAAGATGCATCCACTCTATCACACTTTCTCCTCCATACTTCAGCATTTAAGCCATAAACCCATCTACTCCAGGTGCCTTTCCTACCTTCAACCTCATTATTGCCCTTTTTACCTCCCTCTTTGTTACAGGCCCCTGCACATGTATCCTCTTCCTTCCCCCTTCCATACTCATACATGTAACAACTGCTGCCTCCCCTTCTCCAAAATTCATCAGTTCTTCAAAATACTCTTTCCATCTTCCTTTTACTTCCTACTTTTGATTCAGCAAAACCCCTTTCTTACTTCTAACATCAGCATTTCCACACTTACATCCAACTCTTTCGTTTTTCACCTCCTTCCAGTATAGTCTCTCATCATCCTGAAACTTTTAATTAACTTTCTTCCAAAATCTTCACCTACTCTTTTTTTGCTTTCCTCAATTAGCTTCTTAACATTCCAGCTACATAGTTTGTATTCTTCCCTCCTCCTATGCTGAACTTCCACTGGTACATTCCTACTGAGCAATCTACCATATGTCTTTTTCTTCTCTTCCACAGCATTTCTAATCTCTTCTATCCACCATGCATTACTCTTTTTATTCTTTTATCTCACTACCTTGTATCCAAATAATGATTCTACAACCTTTAATAGTATCTCTCTAAACATTTTAAACACCTCATTCATACATGAATGCATTCCTACATTCACTGCACTTCCACTAAGCTTTCAGTTACCTTCCTTTTGTACTCCTCCATGCATTTTTTCTGATTCATCTTCTCTCTTACCAACACTTTTACCTCTCCATTCTTCCTTACACCATACCTCCACTTCTCCCTGATCCTCATCCTACAAGAACCACAAAATGGTCAGTCTCCAAAGAATCCTCTCATGACTCTAGCATCCAGTACAGCATTTCTCAATCTTTCATCCACTGCAACATGGTCAATCAAAGCCTTTTGCTCTTCTCTTTTATCATTTCTCATGCATGTATATTTGTGGATCATCTTGTGCTGAAAAAGCTGTTTACAAGGAACTAACCCCTCTGAGCACAAACCACAACTTCCTTTCATACACTCTCCCTGCTTTTAGTCACATTTACTCCCAACTTCCTCCTTTCACACACTCTCCCAAACTCAGTCACCAACTTTTGAAGATTCTCATCTGAATCATCCAACAGCGCAAAGTCACCAGCAAACAACTGACTTATTTCCCAGGTCTCATCACCCATACAGACTGCATAATGGCCCCTCTACCTAAGATCCCTGCATCTACCTCCCTCATAACCTCATACATAAACAAATTAAACTGTCATGGTGACATTACACACCCCTGCTGCAGATCAACATTCACATGGAACCACTCACTCTCCTCTCTTCCAACTTGAACACATGCCTTACATTCTTGATAAACACTGCTCACAGCTTTGTAGTATGTCGGGGAAAGTGTATGCCAAGAGAGTCGATTGACAGAGTGATGGAACTGACTGAATGTAGAATATGTGGGGAGCAAGGGGGTTTTAGGAAGATGTGTGGATCAGATTTTTGCAGTGACAATGACCATGGAAAAGTATCTAGCAAAAGGTAAGATGTATGCAGCTTTTATGGATCTGGAGAAAGCATATGAAAGAGATAATGGAAAGCTTAACGGGATGCATCAAGGATAAATGGGGTAAGGGGACAACTGTTGGATGGTGTGAAAGCCTTCTATACAGAAGCAAATGCAAGTGTAAGAGTGGAAGGTGAGTTGAGTGAAAATTTCCGTATACATGTAGGTGTGAGGCAGGGCAAAGTGATATTAATGTGGCTTTTAAACATATATATGGATAGAGAAATAAGAGAAATGAAAGCAAAGCTAGGAAAAAAGGGTATTGAGATGGAGTGTGGTAGTGATGTATGTTGGTTTGAAACAAACCTGTTTATGGATGATACTGTGTTGTTTGCTGACACTGAAGAGGAGTTGAAGAAGGTTGTGAGTGTGTTTTATTATGTGTGTAAACTTGAGCAACTGTAGGTCAGTGCATGTAAAAGTAAAGTAATGGTGTTTGAGAGAAAACAGAGAGAAAGTATGGATTCTGCAAAGTCCTAATGAGTGAAATAAGAAAGTGTTCTAATTAGTGTTATAAATGTGTGGGTCGACAAAGCGGAGGAGGTGACAGAGTTTACGACTGAAGGGTAAGTATGGAAGTGAAGGAAGGACAAAGGGACAGCATAGTTCTTCCAATCATGACCTAAGCAGCCAAAACATGGATATAGGATGAGTCACAGAAGTCAAGAAACCAGGCTGTAGAAATAAGTTATTTGAAGGGAGCATGTGGTATGACTAGAAGGAATGAAGAAATTAATGAGGGTGTATACAAGAGATCTGGTATGGCTCGTAATACAAAGGAAATGATTTGTGGAGTGGTAGAGTGGGTGAAACATAATACTTTGAGGTGGTTTGGGGATGTGGAAACAATGCATGATGAGGAGTTTACAAAGATAGTGAATGATAGTATTATCAAAGGGGTTGGTGTGAGAGGAAGACCACCTGAGACATGGGGAAACAGAGTGGAAGACTACTGGAGGGAAAGAAATAAGTAAAGAATACATGGAATGGTGTATGCAAGGGAGGCATGTAAGGACAGGGATAAGTGGAGACACTTTTGCCATGGCCATCCCTTTGATGGGAATTTCTGGAGAAAATGGGCATCATTGATATAGTTAGAGACAGCTTCTATTAGCTTTCCTCTCATAACATATTTGTAAGGCCTTACACAAGGCATCTCTATCAACCCCAACGTTTACTTTCTCCAGATCTACAAATGCCACATACAAATCCTTTTGTTTCTCTAAATATTTCTCACATTCTTTAAGCAAACATCTGATCCACACATCCTCTACCACTCCAAAAACCATTTTGTTCCTCCCCAGTCTGATGCTCTGCACCACTCTCATATACTAGTTACCAATAAACACATTTATACCTCTGTAGTTTGAACACTCGCCTTTGTTCCTTTTTCACTTATACAATGGCACCATAGATGCATTCTGCTAATGCTCAGGCACCTTACCATGATCCATACAAACAATAAAAATCCTACCTAACCAATCAACAACACTGTCATCCTCTTTCTTAATAAATTCAGCTGCCACATTTCATCTTATATAAGGTTTCCACCACTTCTTGTCTCCTCACCAAACCACTTTTCATTACTCTCTCACTTTTATGGTACTATAAAATTTCTTCACCAACCTCTTATCTGCCAAAATTTTTTGTCGATTTGCCATTTCAATAGGTATTCATCCACACAGCATTCTAAAAACTTCCTCATAAAACTAAGCTTTCTCAATTTTCATCCTTTGCTCTGCAATATTTACAATACTCTCCAGTTATTCAATACCAATACTCTAAAAGTTCTGCCTATCTGTACCCATGAACATTTACATATCAATATAAACTTATGAGGGGTTCTTACAAGTTCTATAAGGAACTCCTTCCTATTCACCAAGGCTCTCAGGGTTCCTCAGACTTTTTCTTGATATTCTTTTCTGATCACCAATCATAATTCCCTAAAATCTTTCAAAATTCACAATGCTTTCCACTCTTGGTTACCTCAAAATTACACTGTCCCCTTCTTTCAAAGACAAGAACCTTTTCCTTCTTTTACCTTATTTCAGTTCCCCCTGCATACAACACTGGAGTGGTTTAACATTTTATCCAACTTCTCTTCTGATACTGTGATGAGAACATCATTATTTGCATTAAGCAAATGTGGTAGCTTCCATTCAACTCAGTTCCACCAGACATCAGTCATACCCTAAAATCATCCCATCTTAACATTACTTTACAAACTTCTCAATTATCAAAACATTCAGTAACAACAGTTACACACAATTCTTACACACTCCTGAATCTATATTACTCTATTCTTTTAAATTATTGTTTACTCTCCAACAAGAATTTCCTCCAAAAACACATCTCTTAACAGCATTCAACAGTCCTCTCCATATATCAAGTGACACTCTCTTCCTTTTATTATATGCCTTTCTAATTCATTTTGCAAATACTCTCCTTTGTCTCAACAGCTCTCTCCATGACATGTCTCTATGAAAAATTCTGACCTCTGTAGATTCAACAATTTCTGTATCTTACCTAGTCCCCATCTACAAGATGCAACATCAATAATTTTGTAATATCTATATGAATGTTATCTTCTACCTTCCTAATATGTTAAGAAGACTTATTCCTTTGTAAATCATGTCCTCACCTTAAAATAATCAGTGTCTTGATGAAAATTTCGTGTCAAGTTGTTTATTACAGCATCTAAGTTTTCAGCTGCCCTGATTGTTTCTGGGGATACATGAGCATCTTCACAGAGCTGTACTAAACTCACTACATCTTGAAGGTCTGGGATGAAACGTGCTGCATTACTTGAACAATGAAGCCCACCAGAACGTACAAGGCGTACATAACCCATGGCATTTCCTGAATAAGAATTACTCATTATAAATACTGTTCTACTTCTATAAACAGAAAAAGGTATACAGGATAAATTGAGAAAAAAAGAGAAAAATTTATCAAAAAATAGAAAAGCTTTTCCAATCTTTAACCCTTTTACTAAAAAAAAAGAAAATACATGGATCAAAAACTTTTCATTTCTAATTACAAAACTTACGATTATTCCATGGTACCCCAATTTTTTTCTCTACCACTGAAATCACTACATCCCATTCATCCTCTATTGCCTACCACACAGAATGATACGATCTATGAGTGATGCTGGTAAAAGCAAATGTAAATAAAGAACAGGTGATCCAGCTACACTGATGATTCAGCATACATTTTCCATGTGTTTTTACAATATCTAAGCTCTACAATGAAACCAACTTATACAGAGTAAAAATGGATTACATAGTATACTTCATAACATAAATGAATTATAATGTACACATATGCGAAATTCTTTTTCCTTTTTTCATGAGATGTTGGTGTCCATTCCTAGAAACTGTTTTGTTCAACAGTTCTACATTTCTTTTATTGTTTGTACTTCCTTCTAGTTTTTTGTAGACTGTCAGCCAAAATGTAAAAGATGAATTTTACAGCAAAGAAGAAAGATGAGGTACTTCAGAATTCAAGCCAACTGATGTAAATAATCTTTCTATTATACCAGGGGCCCTTGTATAGAAACATGGAATGGCACTGTGTCACTGACACTCAAGAATTAGAGTATGGATAAACAAAAGCAACAGATTTGAGAAAATTCATACCTTTTATTTATCTTTTTACATATTCTTTTCCATTACTACTTACATATCTAGAGATATTGTAGGCTTTTCTGGGATAATGCCTTTTATTATGATGCCAAAGCAAAAAAATATTAGAAATCTACTCTACAAACACTGGGAAAATTGTCTGGAATTATTCCACCTGATGATGGTCACCATTCAACAAAAGCTAAGTTTAGATTTAAGTACTGTAATGAAAAAATACTGCAAGGTTTTTCAGTCAGGATGCAACACAATGTATAATGGTGCTAATGCAACAAATATTAGATATCTACCACACAAGCATTCATTAAATCAGTTGGCATTATATTCTACCAGCCAATGATCACCTTTTATCCCTAGAAAGCAGCTAAACTTAAAGAAGAGACCAGAAAAGGGAAAGGTTGGCCTTATAGGAGAAATATTTCTTGAAATGGCCATCTCTGCTTCACTGCAAAATATACTGCCATTAGTACTTGTTGGGGGCACCCTAAGCACTGTTTCCAGACATTACAGCTTAAACTTTTTCCACATACGGAAAATAGATCTGGAGATGTTAAGGACACCTGAATGAGATCAAGGCCCTCATTTATGAAATTTTTTTTTTGCTGTGTCACTCTTACAATATAACAGGTATTCTGATGTACAAATATTAATAGATGTCTTTGTGAAAGAATCACAAAAATACCACACAACTCACTTGGTCGGCCTGAAAATACTCATGGAGTACCTATAGTGCCTAGACATAAAGCATAATTCAAAGAGCATGCAGCACTCATAAACAATGGCTCAGCATGATGAAGAGTGAACATTTCAACCAAGAAAATATGCTCATGTTAATCATAATAACACACTTGAGGAGATATATTCCTTAATATGTTGAAACTCTTTATCCAATGTGAATGAAAAATTACTGCACCTCCCTCAATGAAGGGTTAAGGAGTGCTTGGTTTACTTGAAAATAATTTCTTAATGGGTTATATACGTAAGAACTACCTTACTAAAAAACATTAAAACACACTATATATCATGGAACTGTATACCATGGAATTATATATGAAAAGACATAAATATTTCTTACTGACAAAGGTAAACTTATGTTGGCTTGCCAACCAATCGCAGAAGTTCATGCAAATGGTGCTACTGGTTGTGTAAATACTGAAATGTGCTTCTATTGGGATAAGGATCTAAATTTATTTTGGCAGTGGTTGTGGGGGATCAATCTTAAATTATTTTGCTCTTCTATTATCATAGAACACATGATGACTAAAATATCTTTTAAATACCCTCTTTATTTATTAGTATTCTTATATTAACCACATAATTCCCAAATTAGGTATCCTTTCCAACCCCGTGATTTTGAGTTTTTCTTGTTTAAGATTTATCAAACCTTACAATTTTAAAGACATTCATATAACAATAATGACTGAGAAACACTTCAAAGTGTATTATGTCTACTATTCTTACTCCAAAGATGTATAGAAGTTTTGTAGATGTTTCAGCATAATGCACTAAAAAGTGCATGCGTAAAGCCTGAGTGGCAACGGAGTTTCCAACGCACATGATTTTTCATTTATCTTACCTACACTGAAAAACTTACTGATGATTATTATCAATATATTTCATCTAAATAATCATCATCTTTTAAAAATCAAAGCAATTCATTGATAATTTTTTCATAATAGCATAATTAAAGAAGGTTTAAGAATTACCAGCTGTACAAGTCACATGCAGTAATTACTTATCTTAAGCCTCTTCTAAGCATAAATACTGGCACCCCAACAAAGCTGACTGAAATAACTTATGTAACTTCTTTTCTGACTTTCCTTGGTTAAATTACTGTCTCTTATGTAGTGATGCTTCTGTGCCCGCTAAACACAACACAGAGGTTATTCCTGCGGGAAATGAAGAATTTATCCTCTCTTCCTCCAAGATGACCTCTTCATCCAATCCCTGGTTCAACCATTCCTGTTCTGAGGCCATTCAGACAAGGGATCAGGCATACCAGGCTTGGAAAAACTCTCCTTCCTCTGGCTCTAATTCAGCTTTTATCACTACCCGTAATTGCTGCTAGCATGTTATCCATGAGGCAAAGCATTCCTTTATTCTAAGGAAGTGCAATAACATCTCCTCATCATCTGCTGATAGGTTTTTTTGGTCTTTAGCTAAGGCCATCTCTAACAGATTCTGTCACTCAATATTCCCTTCTACTTTTCCCTTCTGACGGTAATATAGCTGTCTCTCTCATGGACAAAACAATTCTCTTTGGTTCCAGTTACTCCTCTAACTCCATCTTGGATGACTCTAACATTCCTTCACCCCCTGAAGCTGCTCTTAATAATCCTATGCCTCTTCCTGTTATCTCTTTTCAGACCATCTAAAAAGTGCTTCTCTCTCTGGACACAAGCAAGGGTTATGATCCTGATGGCATCCATCACCGTGTACTGCAAGAGTATCCCTCTGAATTTGCACCTGTGCTTGCTCATCTGTTCACTCCTGTCTAAAAACCAAAATTTTTCCTTCTCCTGAGAAACATGCATTGATACATCCAATCCCTAAGAAGGGTGACTGTTCTGGCCCCTCTAACTATCGTCCTATTGCTTTGACATCTACCATTTCCAAAGCCTTTGAATCCCTCGTCAACTACCATATCCTTAAAAAAAAAGAAAATCACAGTCTTCTCTCTGATCACGAATATGGCTTACATAAGGCGAGATCAACTGATGACATTCTTTCCTATCTTACTAATGTCTAGTCATCATTCCTGAAAGATTTTGGGGAGTCATGCATAGTTGCCCTTGATATATCTAAGGCTGGGTGTGGCATCAGGGTCTCATCTCTAAGCTCCCCTCTTTTGGCTACCCTCGCTCACTTTGCTCCAACATATCCAGTTTCCTCTCCGACCGATCTATATCTGTGGCTGTTGATGGATCAACCTCCCCCCTTTTCTCCTTCAACAGCGGTGTCCCTCAAGGTTCTGTCCTATCCCCTACACTTTCTCTCCTTTTTTTTTTCAATGATTTCCTTTCCTCCACAAATAATCCAGTGTACTCACACAATGACAACTCAACACTGCATTCATCTCCAGCTTTTAATTCTACTCCCTTTTCTCTCACTCAATCTGCATCCCGTCTTAACACAGTTTCCTCAATAAACTCGGACAGGATATCTAAGTAGGGTAGACAAAATCCCTCCAAGACCCAGTTTCTACCCATCTCTCTGCTGAAAACTCCTCAAAACTCTCTTCTCTCCTTTGAAGGTTCTGTAATTCCACATCTTGACTCAGTGAACATACTTGCTATTACTGTAACATCAACTCTCTTGGTAATTCCACATTACAGGAATATCTAAGTATGCGTCAAAGAGACTGGGTGTCCTTTTAGATGTTGAAACTTCTTCTCTTCTGAAAAGTTGCTCAGTTTATACAAGGGATTGATTCATCCTTGTATGGAGTACCACTCTCACATCTGGGGTGGTTCTGGTGCTGTATACTTACTTGACAGAGTTGAGTTGAAAGCAATCTGACTTACAAATAGCCCCATGCTAACTTCCAAACTTGACCCCCTTACCCTATGCAGCTATATTGGTTCACTTTCCCCTCTTCTATAGATAGAACTTTGGTTTTTGCTCCCGAGAGCTGACTACTTGTGTGGCCCCACCACAAGCTAGACCACGCAATTCTTGGCAAGCTGCTGCGTCACATGATTATTATGTGACCATCAGCAACTCAAGAGTGGGCCGTTTTGACATCTGCTTCTTTCCCTACACGTCAAAGCTTTGGAATTCTCTACCTTTTCATGTTTTTCCCAATATGACCTGGCACATTTCAAAAGACAGGTTTTTTACTTCCAAAATTTGTAAATATTTTCCCTTTGTCTTTTCATTTTTCTTTTCATAATTCTCTGTATTTCAGTTAAGGCCTGGCCTCGATGCAAACTTTTGTATATGATTGAGCCTTCAACATAAAAACAAACTATTCATGCTGTACAAGGAGGGAGTTTTTCACTGATGGGCCCCCATCTCTTGAACATTCTCTATTATCCTACAACCTATTAGATTTATGTATGCTGTCTACATTAACCATGTCCTTAGTCATTCTGCTCCCTTCATCCACCATTCTTATACTATAAAAGTACTTCTTTACATTCTTGTGTTGTTAAGATTCTGCAGGAACTGGCAACATAGCCTCCATATTTGCTGGAAACACCATTTTCTGCCTCACCTTGGTCAACTTTAAATACTTCAAAAGTCAGTGTCCATACTATCGATCTCCATATGATCCAAAGCCAGGTCACCATTATAAATTGATTCAGGATCATCATCTACCTGGTCCTCTAAATCCAGCTAAAAGCCACTCTAATTCTTTCCTAGGAAACTTATGAGAATGTGATCTCATTTGCAGATTTAGAGGATAATTGAGTGTGGGGAGGTACTGAAATGCACTACCACCTTCACAACCAACAGGAGTTAAATGGTTAAAAGAATGTTAGTACATTAAACCATAAATATCATAAAACAAATGAATAAAATTAGGTTCATATCTTTAATTCACAACTTATTTATGCAGTATTCTTTCAGTTTTATAATAAAATCATTAAAGAAAGTATCTAAAGGTTTTTCACTCATCATGTATTTCATAATGAAGGAAGAGGAAAATAAATTAGAAATTGTATCTTACTGGAAGGAAGGTACAATGGCTTGTGAACACAAAGCACATTTTTTCTGTTCACAGCAGCACAGGTCATCTTGTTTCATTTATTGTGAAAAAAGTAAGTTTATCCATTTCATTTTCACTGTACACTCATGGGAGCCCCATCTCTTGAACACTGTCTACTATCATACAACTTATTAAATTTCTGTCTGCATTAACCATGTCTTCATTCAGTTCATTCCATTCATTAACCACTCTTACCCTAAAGAATCATTTCTTCATAACTTTTTTTATAAGTTGCTTCCATAATTCATGTTATGCCCTCTGGTCGTTCCTTAATTTCATGTTATGTCCTCTGGTTGTTCTGTCCTCACATCATTCAAAGAATGATGTGATGATCCATTTTACAAACACAAAGGCTGTGATCAAGTTACCCAAATCTTCTCTCTTCCAAGGTGGACAAAATTTAAGGCCTCTAGCCTTTACCTGTAACTGCCTCTACCCTTTACCTGTAACTCAGCCTTCTTATTTCTGTTACAGTACCATATTTGTTACTCTCCTTTACACCCTCTCTATTAGCTCTTTGAGCTCCTTTAAGTGTGGTAAACAAACCTGAGAAACATATTGTAGTTTTAGCCTTTTGTAGGATGTGAACAGCTTGTATATTTCCTTAACTGAGAACTTGAATGCAAAGCTAATACTTGCTCAAAGATGGTTGGTCTCCTTAACTATCCTCCTAATGTGGGACTCTGGCAACAGGTCATGGATAGTGTTGACTCTCAGGTCTGTCAGAAAGAGAAATTTCTGCAGCATATTTTCAGGAAAAGATATTCATATTGAGGCCTTCTTTCAATGTAACCCATCTTCATCACCTTACATTCACTTGGGTTAAACTTTGAAATCTGTCAAGATTCCTTTATAAGTTGCAGTAATCCTTCACACTATTCACTAGACCTTTGCACCATTTGCAAACATATTCTGATAGAAGTCTATCCATTTTGGCAAGTCATTCACATTATTCAAGAAGAGTAATGGTTCCAGAGCAGAACCCTGTGGCACCCCACAACTGACCTCGACATATTTTCAGAAGGCTCCTCTGACATGCATCTTTTGTTTTCTATCACTAAAATAATCTTCTAACCATTAAAGGAATCTCCCTTTTCTTACCCCTTGGTCCTGAAACAGAACCCTGTGGCACTCCACTAGTGACCTCGACATAATTTGAGAAGGCTTCTCTGACATACATCCTTTGTTCTCTTCCACCGAAATAATCTTTTAAACATTAAAGGAATCTCCTCCTTATTCCTGCCTGATGACCATACTTCTTAATCATTCTTCCATGCAATACATTGTCACATACTTTCTGGCAGTCCAGGTACACACAATCCACTCAGTCTTCTCTGGTGTCCAATGCTGAGCTTATTTTCCCATAAAAATCTAATAGTTCATTATGCATGACCCTCTTTCCCTGAAACCATGCTGTCTTTCACTAAGGTAATTTCTCTTCTAAGGGAGGTCATCTATTTGCATTACAATTATCTTTTCCAGTACCTTAAAAAACAACTTATCAGTTAGACCAGTCATCAGCTGAATGCTTCTTCTATATCTTCTTTCTTGTATGACATTTATCTTTTTTCCATTTCCTTGACACTTTGCCCTTCTCTAGCAACATCTTGAACAGTTAAAGAGGTACTTTATTTGCACAAACCTTCAGCTCATGTTCTAAATTTCATAAGAATCACAAGCCTTGTATAGTTCATGACCCTTTGGAATGTTTATGAATGCAACTGGAATGCAATTCCAAACAAAGTAGGAGCAGTACACCATGCACCAAAAAAAGGAACAACTGAAAAATTTTCATATTTCTAATTTGCCATATGAAAATGTTTTCCTTTCCTTTAAAAACAAAACAATTAAAGGGAGTATCTAAATGTTTTTATTCATCATGTGATTCATAATGAAGTCTGAGGACAATAATTTAAGATTTATATCCCATCAGCAGGCAGGTACCACAGCTGATGAACATAAAATACATTTTCCTATTCTCCATTCAGAATAGGTCACCTTAATGCATATACAGCAAAAAAAATAAGTTTACTCATTTCAGTAAATACTTTTATATTCTTATCTATTTATTCACAAGTACTCCAAAATCTCTTTTATAATTACCCTAAGACCTCTTTCTAGAAAAGAGTTCTATGTTGCCTTGGACCTCTTTCCAGAGCTTCCTGCAGCCCAAGGGTATGTCACTTCTAGTAGCATGAAAATGTGGACTCACTTAGTGTGAGAAGTTTTTTGACAAGACTGCAGTCCCAGTCACACAGCCTTGCCAAAGATGACTTTTCACTTATGGTGTAACCTCATGTAGGCAGAGTCTGGTAACATCAATATTAGTATTTACAAGTGCATAAGTATTTCAGCATGTGTGATTGTGACTGGATTATGATTCCAAATGATTCTGCCAATGCTTTAATTTTCAAAGTCACTCAGGACTGGCTGATTTCTTTGCATTCTTTTTTGTTAAATAATAAAAGTACCATAATTCTAAGGTTAGGTAAAGTTTTAGTTTTAGGGCACCACAAAAATATATACTAATACATGTTGAACCTCTGTAATCCATCAACCTTGGGACCTGACCACTGCTGGACCTCAGAAAATGTCAGAAAACAGACACTGACTCCTAAGGGAACTTCTATGTATACATATGCTCAACCCCTAGTTTTGCCAGCTCATTCCACACACATGTTGCTGTGTTATCAAATACAGAACAGAGCTTAAAGCACAAAATAATGCAACCAATAATACTTCCAAACAAGGTTCTGCTTTGCAGTGCGCCAAACAATTATAAAAAATAAAAACATTTTACACTTTGGATCGAGGCCAACGGAATTAAGCCACGTCCACACTACTGTGCAGTTCCCAGCTGGCTGTTCCTTCAACGGGGGGGAAAAGTTTGTTGTGTATGCCTGTGTTGTCAACACTGTTGAGGTGGTTGGGCAGTCGAGTCAAACAGTAGCCAGTAGGTGGTCGCCAGGCCATGAGTGTGGTATCACCATACATAGCAAAGTTGAAAGGAAAAAAAAAGTGCTATGTAGCATACTGATTGCTGCGTGCATAATAAAGGAAAAAAGAAGAGTGCAGAAAATTATATGGTGTCAAGAATGGCTTGCAGTGTAGTTGCTCAGGACCCAGGCAGTCTGATTTTGCTCAGCTATGGGCAAGGGTAATCCGCTGATTTGCCCGTCAAAGTCGCCACAAAGTGTCTGATGACAGACTTAACACTCATGCCTGCTGAGCACTGCTTGATAGTGTGGATGCTCCTTTACAGTGTGCTCTAGCTTCATGCACGAAGTAATTTTAAAACCATCTGAAAAAAAGTTTAGTTGTCATCCACCCTTTTTTAGTACCATGGTAGATAAGTGGAAGAATTTTCATTTCTTGAAAGACCCTCGAGTGAATACTCTTACCAGTTACCATCAGTTTGGTTTCAAGTGTTCTTGCAGCATTGTTGCAGCCAAGAATTGTTACCCTATCTTTGGAATCCTTACCCCGAGATGGAGACTCCTTAAGTCTTGGGCAATGGTTGTCTGTGGCATACGACCCCAATATAAGGCAGATTCATCAGCATTATCCTCTTATTCTGGGGCTAAGTTTTCCGCTGCCACTGACTGTACAAATTCATCTACAAACTTTGTTGCAGCTAAGCATTTTCCCAGAAATGCTTACACCTTCATTACATGGGAGCATAAACCACTTAATAATTGCACTGTATAATTCTGTACTTCTGGCACCTTTAAAAGTTTTCCAAAACTTTAAACATTTCTGGTTTTCATTTCCATTCAAAAAACTTAAAAATCTGCTCCTTTTGTTTCTTTAAGTCATACACAGTTGACGATCCAGTCTCATAGTACTCACACAAAGTCTTTACAGAAGTTCCTTTACCTAATTTTCTCAGTAACACCACCTTTTCAAGCATTGATAATGATTTATGTTTATGCTTATTAGCATTATCACCATCTTCTGCACCTCTTGGTCTCTTGAATGACATCCTGAAGGGCTAAAATAAAGCTAAATATAAGAAATTATGAGGACTGTTAATAAGCTTGGCTGCAGCATAAGCAGATTTTAGCACCTTATCACTGCTAACTTGCTAAAAGCACCACCCTGGTGGCAGATCCACAAAGTATGGCGGCAGATTTAAAACGTGCTGGAGCATGGGAGTTGCTGGACCTCAGAGCATCGCATTAGAGAGATACAGCTGTACTAGATATTTTGACAAAACACTGAAGATATGGTAAACTTAGGTTTCTAGGGAAAATTCTGCTGATTTTTGAAAGTGCTTACCTCACTGTTGTGGAACCCAATATTCAACTATATCAGCATAGCCCTCCCAGTTATTGGTTTGGTAAGGTTTTCTTAGGTCCTTTTGACTTTAAAAGCATTTCCCTTACATTTATAGTACCACACATCTTTTTTGTTCTACACAGCCCTCCTTACTACCAGTTTAGGTATGGCTTTTTGTATGTTTTGTTGAATTTTAAAAGTGTTTCCTTAACTTTTATGTTACCTTACATTTTTCCAGATCACTGCAGCCCTCCCTACTAAACTAAATAAGGTGAGGTCTTCTTGAGAGGCAGATCTTTGGTCAGGAATGTAAACCCCTTCATTATAACAATATTTTGCTATAACAACAGATATATAGGAATGTAACCCCAATCCCAAGCAGGGGCCCCTATGTATGTGATTTTCTGTTAATACTGATACATATAGAGCACAAACTGTTTATGTTCTATATAAACAATACAGTCATATATTTGGAATACATCTACTCACAAATTTTGCTCTATTTCACTATCACACAATAAAAATTGTATCTAGCAAATTGTATATGTTTTCTCCTTAAAAACCTGCATTTCCATCGCTAAATATTGTTTTGAGAATCTCAAATACAAGAAAAGAAAATTCTATGGTCATTCAGTGAGCAAAATGCTAAAAAAAGTAAAATTTACTCGAAATCTAAAATAATACCTCATATTAATACATAACGATAATGGTCAACAATTTAAAGTAATTCATGATTTTTTAATACATTAGCTTTAGGTTTCTCATTAAATCAAATTGCTCAACTATAATGTCAAACAAAAACTTTTTCAAAAAATTTAATCATTCTCATGTTAAAAACCTAAATTTCTAAATCTGAATTATTCTTTTAGATATAATTCTAACTTCTGAAAATACTTATAGCCATTTGAAGCTGAAAATGCAAGAAAAATTGTCAATTTCAGATTTTTAGTTCTTCATGGAAAGAATGTCATTTTAGGGGAAGCATATGCACTACACAGCAAAAGGGTAAAGACTATTTTTTGCTCTTCTTGCTTCCTCCTTTGTGCAATGTCTTTCTTCCCCATATACCAGTTCTTTTCTCTCCTAAATTATAATCCATCTGTACTAAAAGACTGATTGGTACAATGCATGTATAATGCCAATGTATAAAGGCAAGGTGGATATAGGTGAGTATTCAAACTACATAGGTATACATTTGTTGATAATATCTGATTAAGCTGTATAGGAAGGTACTGACGGAGAGGATTAAAGCATGTACAGAGCATCAGATTGAGAAGAAGTGTGGTTTCAGAAGTGATAAAGGATGTGTGCATCAGGTGTTTGCTTTATGGAATGTGTGTGAAAAATACTTAGAAAAATGGATGGATATGAATGTGGCAATTATGATTGTGGAGAGAGGATATGATACTGTTGATAAAAATGCCTTGTGGAAAGTCTTAGGAATACACAGTAAGGGAGGAAACCTGCTAGAAGCAATGAGAAGTTTTCATCAAGGGTATAAGATATGTGTACTATTAGGAAGAGAGGAGAGAGAATTGTTCCAGGAGAAGGTTGATCTGCATTAGGGGTGTGTGATGTCACCAACGTTGTTCAATTTGTTTATCAATGGGTTAGGGAGGTAAAGGTAAGAGTCTTAAGGAGAGGCATGAGTATGTAGACAGTGGGGGATGGGAGAGCCTGGGAAGTGAGTCAGCTGTTTGCTGATGATAAAGCACCAGTGGCAGATTTTAGTGAGAAACTGCAGAAGTTGGTGAATGAGTTTGGAGGAGCATTTGATAGGAGGAAGTTGAGAGTAAATGTGAATAAAAACAAGGTTATTTGGTTTAACAGGGTTGAGGGACAGGTTATTTGGGGTGTGAGTTTGAACAGAGAAAATTTGGAGGAAGTGAAGTGTTTTAGATATCTGGGAGTGGACATGGCAGCGAATGGAACTACAGAAGTGGAGGTGAGTCATAGGGAGGGGAAGGGGGTGAAAGTTCTGGAAGACCTGAAGAATGTATGGAGAGAGAGAACATTATCTAGGAGGGCAAAAATGGGTATGTATAAAGGAATAGTAACCCAAACAATATTCTATGGGTGCAAGGAATGGGCTATATATGAGGCTGTGTGGAGGAGCTTGGATGTGTTGGAAATGATATGTTTGAGGACAATATGTGGTGGTGTGAGGCAGTTTGATCAAGTAAGTAATGAAAGAGTAAGACAGATTTGTAGTAATAAAAAATGTGGTAGAGAGAACAGCAGAGGATGTGCTGAAACGGTTTGGACATATTGAAAGAATGAGTGAGGATAGGCTATAAAACGGATATAGGTATAAAAAAGTGGAGGGAACACGGAGAATGGTGAGACCAAACTGGAGATGGAAGGATGAAACGAAAAAGATTTTGAGTGATCAGGGCCTGAACATGCAGGATGGTAAAAGGTGAGCATGGGATAGAGTGAATTGGAATGATCTGGTGTACTGGGGTTAATGTGCTGTCAATGGATTGAACCAGGGTATGTGAAGTATCTGGGGTAAACCATGGAAATTTCTGTGGGACCTGGTTGTGGATAAGGAGCTATGGCTTTGGTACATTACATATGACATCTAGAGAATGGATGTGAGCGGATGCAGCCTTTCTTACGTCTTTTCCTGATGCTACCTTGTTGACACTGAAAACAGCAATAAAGAAAAAAAAAAGTCTTGCACAATCACTTGCAATCAGTTCTGTAAAGTACTTCAATCATTCAATGTCCCATCATTTCTTGGTCTTCTCCAGTGTGTCAAAATACAGTGAAATCATTCTTTTCTTCAATTTATTCAAAGGTGCACAAAAAATCATAGTAAAGACTCAACTATTCCTTATTTGAGATTAACATACTATTTAATGAACTGGACAATACCAAGTAACTTTGATAAGTTTTTCTTTATATGTTAAGATCACAAAAAACTATCAAAACCATTTTTTTCTTAAGAATTAAGAGTTAAGCACTCACAGTTTAAGGAAAAACCTCATTTATTGGCTTGGCTATTCTTATATATGGGTGGTGTGGGTGTGATGGTGGGCCCTACATGAGGCAGTGGGTACTAAAGACATGGTGAATCTCTAAAACAGACATGCAACTGCCCACTGTGGTCTAATCTACTCAACCACAGTTTTCTTCTTCTTCTTAGCCATCAAACTTGAAACTACTGTGAACACATTAAGCAACTGCCATGATCTACCTACAATGGGAAAGAACAAAGACATTCATTTGCATTTACCAATATGAGTAAGTAGTCCTCTGAACTGATCCAAATATGATAATCCTTCTGGAGTCAATCCTAACTTCCGGATGCCACGATTAAACTTTTCCGCTCTTTCATAGGGAAAATACTCTTGATTTACTTTAACCTGAAATGAACCAATGAATAAAAATTTCCATTTTACTCTAAGAAAAAGATTAAAAAGAAAAGACCTTCACTGACTTTCCAAGAAGCTATATCATCAAGCTATCTATACATCTATATTTCATCTCTCAACAAGAATAAAATTTCATACTCAAGCAAGAGCAAAAGATAATTCTGCAAATAAATAACTTGTATGGCACTTTACTTCTCTCCAGTGCTGTAAGTCCTTCAGCAGGCGAGACTTGATATGTTCATCATAAAGGAACTGAGAGAAGACGTGGAATTTCCTTCGAAGGAACTGATATGTGAAGTTTACCTGTCAAACAGGACAAACCAGCCAAATCACAATTATGAAAAATAAGACAATTCAAATCCGTATTATCACATATACAAGTAAGCACAAGCATATGTGTATACACAGAGAGTTAAGTATTGTTAGGAATTATTCATTCAAGAAAGTAAATATGGCCCTAGAAAAAAATCAGTGAACATCATTAAAGCATAAAAAAAAAGGGGAAAAGATATATAAAAAAGTTATCAAGTCTAGCTGAGTATCTACAGGTATATAGAAAATATGTTTAAGACCATAAACAGGAAAGAAGACCAACAACAAGAATTTCCAAGTAGAGGTAGCATAAATATACTAATGATTCCATCAAAGGAGAAAACTATCAAACTACTGGAAGTGCTTCGTAAAGATGAAAAGATGACATAGGAGTTGGGATGGGATGTATTTAAGCTAAAGAAAGCAACAAGTAGACTTCAATAACACACTAGGAAATGAAGTGAACAGATTATCAATGCTTGTACAATAATAAAATCATAATGAATGAATGCAAGAAGCAGGATGCAAAAAGAAAAGTTTTGTGCACTAGCAACAGAAACACTGGGAATTCAGAAACAAAATCATTAAGTATAGGTAACCTAAAAAGTGAGCTAACTGAACTGCAGTCTTAAAAGGGTTGCAATTTCAAAAGACACGATCATTTTCTAGGATAGCAGCCAACATGGCAAAGGCAACAGCTTGCTCAAATCATGGTCACCTCAGGTAAAAGCTAAGACAATGGGCTCAAGAACTGAGAAAGCAGAAAGGACTGATTGAGTTCCGCAGGTGTTCATTGGAGGAGGGAAAGAAAAAAGATGGAGGAGAATACCAGAGCTTTGTTGTAAGAATAAAGGTGTCATAATAACGATCAATCCTTAAGTGGCTGGTTTCCAGACAGAAACCAAGGAAAGCAGTGGTGAGACACAGCCACAGGTCCAGTTCATAAGGCCTGGAACCCATGCAATCAGCATGTATTAGCAGTGACTGAAATGATACCAACAGAATAGTGAGAGAAGCAACATCATGGTGAATGTAAAGGGATGGTTGGGGAGAGATATCTGGAGAACTCTGAGGGTGAAAGACTTTTAAATTCAACTCTAGTTAATATAGGGGTGGAAAAAAGCCACTAAGATATGCAAAAGCATTAGTCAATACTGGGGCACTGATGGTGCAGGAGCTCCATAAAGGGGTCCTGGGGTTATAATTTCATACAATTACTTTTTGCCCCAGTAGTCTCTTCTATCTTTATGAGGCTTCCACAGCACTAAGGAAGTTGGCCATTTCCATTAGCCAGGACCACAGGTCATGCAGTGTTGTAGTGTGTGTGTGTGTTCCCATTTGTTCTCTTCTTACGTACATTATTTGTCTCCTTCCAAAAACTCTTTTTATTCTCCCTAAAGTTTAACGATACTCTCTCACCCCCTCTCATTTGCCCTCTTTTTCAACCTTTGCACCTTTTTCTTGACCTACTGCCGCTTTCTCTTATACATCTCCCAGTCATTTGCACTCCTTCCTTGCAAGTATCATCCAAATGCCTCTTTTTTCTCTTTCACTAACAATTTTACTTCTTCATCCTACCACTCATTACCCTTCCTAATCTGCCTACCTCCCACCTTTCTCATGTCATATGCATCTCTTGCACATGCCATCACTGCTTCCCTAAATACATTCCATTCTACATTCAATCCCTCCAGATATTTCTTCACACAAGACTCCTTTCGAAGCTCACTTACTCTCACCACTCTCTTTTCCCCGACATTCTCCCTTCTTTTTGAAAACTTCTATAAATCTTCACCTTCGCCTCCACAAGATAGTGATCAGACATCCCACCAGCTGCCCCTCTCAGTACATTTACATCAAAAAGTCTCTCTTTTACATGCCTATCAAATAATACATAATCCAATAATGCCCACTGACCATCTCTTCTACTCACAGATGTATACTTACGAATATCTCTCTTTCTAAACCAGGTATTCCCAATCACTAGACTTTTCTTCTGCACACAAATGCATGAGCTCTTTACCATTTCCATTCACAACACTGAATACCCCCACATGCACCAATTATAACCTCAACTGCCACATTACTCACCTTCACATTTAAATCACCTATCACAATACCCGGTCTTGTGCACCAAAACTGCCGACACGCTCACTCAGCTGCTCCCGAAGCTCTTCGTCTCAAGATCTTTCTTTTCATGACCAGGTGCATAAGCACCAATGATCATCCATCTCTCACTATCCACTTTCAGTTTTACCCACATCAATCTGGAATCTACTTCCTTACACTCTATCATACACTCCCACAATGCCTGCTTCAGGAGTAGTGCTACTCATTCTTAGCTCTTGTCCTCTCACCAACCCATGACTTCACTCCCAGGACCTTTCCAAACAATTATTCCTCTTTACGCTTGAGATTTGTTT
This sequence comes from Panulirus argus, assembly GCA_038088735.1. NCBI lineage: Eukaryota > Metazoa > Arthropoda > Malacostraca > Decapoda > Palinuridae > Panulirus > Panulirus argus. Next base: position 24,003 of record JAYMFT010260474.1, read on the forward strand.
CACCCACAGACAAAACATCCAAGTTTCTTTCCTCAAACATACTTCCCTTTCTTCTCATCTTGGGTATCATCCACACACATTTAGACACCCTAATTTGAGCCCTTGAGGAGGATGAGCACTTCCACACTTGACTCCTTCTTCTGTTTCCCCTTTCAGAAATTGAAACACAAGAAGGGGAGGGTTTCCAGCCCCCCCTCTCCTGCCCCCTTTAGTCGCCTTCTACAACACACAGTGGAATACGTGGGGGATATTCTTTATATAATATTTATACTTTTCCAAATGAAGGAACAGAGAAGGGGGTCAAGTGAGGATTTTCCCTGTAAGGCTCAGTCCACTGTTCTTAATGCTACCTCGCTAATGTGGGAAATGGTGAACATGTATGGAAAAAA
>JAYMFT010260475.1:0-10778 GCA_038088735.1 Panulirus argus
GTTTGCGCGACCCTTGAGCACGATTGCGCGACCCTTGAGTACGATTGCGCCACCCTTGAGCACGATTGCGCCACCCTTGAGCACGATTGCGCCACCCTTGAGCACGATTGCGCGACCCTTGAGCACGATTGCGCGACCCATGAGCACGATTGCGCGACCCTTGAGCACGATTGCGCGACCCTTGAGTACGATTGCGAGACCCTTGAGTATTTGAGGTCGCCGGTATGTCCTTGAGAGCGCTGGTACGTCCTTTGCGTACGATGGTCTGGTCAAAGGTGACGCCGTTAAACTCAGAGTTCCTACCGTCGTGCTCAAGGATCGTACCGTCGTGCTGAGGGGATTGACGCATGATGCCAGATATTGCAGTTATGTATATCTCCATATCAGCAGATATACCGGTTATGGTATAACATTCATAGTATAACGGTTATGGTATACTGATAATAGTATAACGGTTATGATATAACTTTTATAGTATAACGGGTATGGTATACCACTTATGGTATACGGGTTATGGTATAACAATTATGTTATACCGGTTATGGTATACCCGTTATTGCATAACGAATATGGTTTACGGAATGTGACATACTGGTTATGATATAATGCTCTTAGTATATTTGTTACGGTACCTATGGCGATTATATCGATATTAATGGAAGTTATATGACTTTTTTTATGTTGAAGGCTCCAGTCACGGACAAAAGTCCATATCAAGGCTGGGCCTTAATTGAAATATAGAGAGAGTTAAGAAACGGAAAAAGAAAAGACAACGGAAAATTTTTACGCAATTTGGAGGAAGTGAAAGACCTGTCTTTTGAAATGAGCCAGGTCATAGTTATTGGGAAAGACATGAGAGGTAGAGAGTTCCAAAGCTTCAGAACTGGAACGGTTGAACCATGGATTGGATGAAGAAGTAGTCTTAGAGGAAGAGGGGATAGATGCTTCCATTCCTGCAAGAAAAACCTCTTTTATTCGTTTGGCGGTGACAGAAGCATCACCACATAAGAGACAGTAATTTATCCAGGGAATGTCAGAAAAGAAGTTACGTAAGTTATTCCAATCAGCTTTGCCCAGGTGCCAGTATTTACGCTGAGAAGGGGCTGCTGGAAGTGGAGGTGCCATTAGAATAGATACTTTTATGAGGGTATGATCAGATGAACCAGTTGGGGGTGAGACTGTGTATTTACAGCGAGATGGACTAGAGGTGAAGAAGAAATCCAGAATTTTAGGAGAGTGGTGATATCGGTCAGGTATATGAGTAGGATGGGAGATAATTTGCTCAAAATCATTAAGAATGGAGAACCTGGGGGTTTCGATCCCTCCACCATCCGTATGGGAGGAATTTAACCTTTCCGTGTGGTGAACGTTGAAATCCCCGAGGTAGAGGATCTCGCCTTGCGGGTGAGAGGATGTCACAGTTTCATGGCAAGAGTTTAGACAGTCGAAGAAGGATATAAAATTTGTAGAAGTAGGAGAGTAATAGGCGAAACAGAGGACAAGTGTGGTAGTAGGGAGACAGACTTTGAGCCACATAACATGAAAGTTTGGAGACTCAAGGTCCTTGAGGCGTGCAACAGTTGTGTTGATGTTGGAGTAAGCACAAACACCACCTTTGAATCGGGAACGTGAGTGGAGATTATAGTTAGATATGAAAAAGGGACTAGTGAGAACATCATTAGACAACTGTGTCTCAGATAGAAGTAAGATATTAGGAGAGCTACGAGACAGATGGTGTTCAACTGAAGAGAGGTTACTAGAGAGACCACGAATGTTAGAATAATAAACAGAAAAAGAGGAAAGTCTCACAGAGAGGGAAGTGTCTTGGGAGGGGCCGGTACTACTACTGTTAGAGCTCTCCTTCTCATTGGCAGAAGAGTCAGGCTGAAACGCGGAAGTTCTTAGCACCCCATGATGCCGGAAAATAGGGGCTAAAGATTTGACGGACACTGTCATGATGCTGCGTATAAATGTTAGAGCGGATAGGAATTGACAGGAGTACTTATGAGAAAAAAAATAATGATAATAAACAAGGTATGATTAGGTGTGTGGTGCTTGGTTGTTGACGCGTGCAATCTGAGGGTTATATGTCTGTCTGTCTGGTGGACACGGCATGTTGTGTGGTCAGCACGGAACAAAGCGACTGCAGTGTGACGTGTGTATGTTGTTGTAACATACAGGAGGGACTGGGAAGCGTGTGAATGTGACAGGGTTTACGACCGGGCTTTTGGGGGGGAGGGGTCAGTGTAGAGAGCGTAGCGTGAACGAGTAACTAGTCGTTGTAAGCTGCAAGTTACAACACCTGACGAGTGAATAGTCGATACGAGTCGCTAGGGATGACAGCACCATTCCCCCCGCAACAGAAAAGCTCTCAGTAGGAAGGTAAACCTGGTGTGAAATGCGTCCATCACCTTTAACTGTAGCTAACCTGTGAAACGCGAGAGATTACGGCGGTAGTGGCCCAGGAGGAGAGGAGATAGCCCTCTAGTTTTGTGAACCATCGGGGTGAAGGAGTGTGTGTCAGCCTACAAGTTTAACCAGAAACAGTGACCCGTGTTGTCTGATTGACCCACAAAGCTACTAAGAGCTTCCGTCCTCTGATGGAGGGTCACAGCACAGGTAAAGAGAAGGAACGTCCCTTCTTAAGCACCATTACCACACATGGTACTGTAAGGGATCGTACAATTCCAATGTACAATAACACACACGAGCCAGGCTATGACAAGACACACGCCCCTCTTAACACTCTAATATGCCTCACGTACTCACTTCATCAAATGTCCTCAAACTTATAGTACAAAACAGCTGCTGTGGTCAGCCGCACCACTGTCCTGGGGCCGTCCTTGTTTGGAAACAAAAGGTTTTAGTCATCCGAGACGAAGTTAATTAATATGTAATCGATAAACATATTAATTAGTGAGTTAATTGCAATTAACCTGTAGTTTTCCGAAATTAATAAGGACGCTCTCCACTTCTTAGGGAAGGGAAGTAGAACAGAGGAATTGATTGCGATTGGTCACCTACGATGGGAGAAGGAATTCTGAAATGTACATAACCATCATCACCAACAGAGCTAGTCCTGCTCCATCTTTACGTATGTAAGCCAGAGACATTTTCGACCATCAATTGCAGATCTAAAGAATACAACTGAATATTACTAAAGTTAAACAACGACAGACCACTGGGCCCTAACGAGACTGTTTGTGATAAAGGAAGGGATGAGAAAGTCACTGATTAATGTGGAAGGAACAGAAAGACTTACAGAATTTTGAAAGAGGAAGACGTGTAGACCTACTGTATAGCGAAGGAGGTGCAAATAATGTCAGTCGTGGATTAGAAGCAAAATATTAAACAAGTCTAAGCTTTAAACGTATTTATGGTATTGCTTTCAACCATTCTAAATGGCAAATTGTTCCATATGATAACAGTCCTGTTGTACAAAAGTACTTTGCCTCATTTGAGGTAAAACGTTGACCCTCAAGTGATAACAGATGAATCTGTCTTTAAGTAGCTTATGAAATTAAGGTTATCAGAGCCTTTTTTAGAATACTTGTATTATATCACCACTTAAATTTCTCTTTTCTAAGATAAATAGATTCAGTTATTTTATTTGGCTCCATTAAGATTTATTTTTCAGCCCGGGAATCATCTTGGTATCTCTGTTCTCTACACTTTCCATTCTGTCTATGTCTTTTTTAATGTAGGGTGACCAAAACTGAACACAATAATCCAGATTGGGACGTACCAGTGACTTGTAAAGAGTGATAATAATTTTTCGAGACAGATTCAAAAACCCTACTTATTGATCCAAGAATTATCTTCGCCTTTTAAACTTCTGAGCACGGTTTACTTGGTTTTAGGTCAAGAGAGATTATTATACCCGTCCTTTTTCTCAATGACCTTTTGTAATTAAACAGAATTCATATTAAAGCTTGCATGATCATTTTTACTACCAATATGTAAAACTTTGCAAGGATCAATATTAGAATTCATTTGCCACCTATTAGCCCGGTTCATTAGTGTGTTTGTGTGAATTTGAAGCTTCAGACGTTCAGTATCTTTTGTAAATTAATTTCCTAACTTCGTATTGTCCTCGAATTGAGGTATCTTACAATGCAGCCCATTATCAATACCGTTGATATATATGAGAAAGAGAACCGGTCCCAAGACTGATCCTTGTGGCACACCACTTGTTACGTCTAGCTATTCTGAGGCTAGTCAACCAATTGTCTTACCATCGAAATGCAACTCCACCTATACCATGTGACAACTCTTGTTAGTAATATCTGATGTGGAGCTTTACTGAAAGCATTTTGAGAATCTAAATGGAAGACTTTCATCCCACATGTTGATTATATCATAAAATAAATCAGCACATTGATCAGACATGAGTGATTTCGTCGAAAACCATGTTGAGAATAGTTTATTAAGTGTTGTTCCTGTAAATGGTTTGTAAACATATCTCAGATGATGGTTTCCATGAGTTTACCAATTACAGACGTTAAGCTAATTGGACGATAATTCCCGGGTAATGATATATTATCTTTTTTGAACATCAGTGTTACACTGGCAAATTTCCATTCCTCTGGAACATTTCTCGTAGGGGATTAATTATCTCATTTTTCGCCACTTAGCTCGGCCTGCTGTTTGATTTACTCCCATTCCATCCACTGCTGATAGTATATCTTTCTATTTATTTCATTTTTCGAAGCGTTTTACCTTCTTAGCAATGGATCTGGATTCGGGACATGAGTTGTATCCTCAATTGTAAATACAGATGAAAAAAAAATCGTTTAAAATCTTTGCCATGGCTTCGTTGTCTTGAATCAAATCACCATTTTCTGTAATTAATAGCCCAGTTGATCGGGTATTTACTCTTTCTTCTAACATAACTCTTTAGGATTTCTTTTGCTATCTTCAGCAATATGCGCAATAAAATTATTTTCTTCTGCGACTTGTAAGCACCTTTGATGTCAGTTTCCTGGGTCTGGTTATTGGTGTGTCCATTCAAAATTCGGTTAGTATGTGTATGTGTGTGCTGCTGTGGGAAAGGGAAGTCCGCCGGTGAACCCAACTTGACCTGTCCCGCCCATGTCCCCACCATGTACCCCTACCTCCTCCCTACCCCAGACTGCCCGAGATATGGCCTCCACCTGGGAACTTCCCACTACCTGCCCTGTTCTATCCTCCTCTTTCCGAACCTGCCAAACGTGTTCCTTATACTCCTGGTCCCACCCAAATGCCAGCCATGTTCCGTAACATGAATCCCTCTCTTCATATTCCCGTCTTCTGAGTACCTAATTAATCTATGTCTGTCTGAAACAAAGAACCAAATATTCTTGTCTAACACTCTGCCAAGGCTGGTTTTCCCCTATTCCATTCAAATGGAGGCTGATCCTTACATACAAGCTTCTATCATGAATAAAAGGGTCCCATAGATCTATATAAAAGACTCTATTCTCCTCCCTGCAAAGAGCCTCAACTCTGCTGTTAATCCCCAGCATTCTACTGAGGGTACATGGGTTGACGTCAGACTTAGGGAGCAACCCCAGTACAGGTAATCTCCTATGGCTCTCCCTAATCTGAAATATGAAATCCCTGTAGTTTGCTAGAATTTCTTCCTTCCTGCCACTAGCTATCTTGACTGCAAACGGCGTCTCCTCCGGAGTGTGTCAGACTATATCGTCATTTTTTCTCAGAACATCCTCCAGTTCAAACCAAGAAGGCAACATTTTTTTCCCTCCTTTTTCCCTTAATACAGATTTCCTAATCCTGATCCTTGAAAAGGGAGTCCCCAACCAGAATGATAAAAAGATCATCTTGTACTTCATCCTGTAGTACGCTACAGCTCATTCAGAAAAAAAATTATCAAGTTGACTTTAAGATAAAAATGTCATATGAAACCCAGGAAAACGAAGAAAATTAAACAAGAAATAACCCAAAATAATTTTACTCATATGCAAAATGCAAATCTGGAATACAAACTCCATTGGCCCTCTTAAAACAAAAGAATGTTATTTTACCGACGACTGCCAAGAGATAAGTGAGATTACATCTGGCACTGACGCAATCACAAGCCTTTGGGTTACATCATCCTTTGCAGATGATACTGATAAGCATGGAAATCACATCATTGGAAAATACCAAAAGACTTCAAAGAGATATAAACGAAGTCTTTAACTGGGCAACCAAGAAGATGGTTTTCAGTGGAGATAAACTTCAACTCCTTCGGTATGGGGAAAATGAAGAAATACCGGATAGACAGACGCTGTCATAAACCAAATGAATAATATGAAAGACCTTGGAGTAATAATGTCTGACGATTTAACCTCCAGCGAACACAACAAAGCAACGGTTGCTTCATCCAGAGGGATGGCAGGCTGGATCCTGCGAACCTTCAATACAAGGGAAGAAAAACTAGCGATGATATTATTCAAGTCACTAATTCTTTCATTTGTTTGATATTTCTGCCCTCCAACATCTAGGTACCTAGCAAGGCGGGCGAAAATGAAAAATGAGAAAGTTTTCAGAGATCTTTCACGGTCACTATTAATGTGTTAAACAATTCTCAACATGGTTTTCGACGAAATCGTTCATGTTTGACAAATTTGCTTGATTTCTTTCATGATATAATCAACATGTATGACGAAAGTAAAGCAGTTGATGTTATCTATGTAGAATTTCGAAAAGCTTTCGATAAGTTTCCGCGTCAAAGATTACCAGCAAGAATTAAGTCACATGCCACTTATGGGGTTGTACTTCATTGGATAGGAAATTGATTACCTGGCTTTAAACAAAGAGTAGTGATTAGTGGTCAAGCCTCAGAGTGGTTAGATGTAACAAGTGGAGTGCCACAAGGATCAGTTTTGGGACGGTTCTCTTCCTCATGTATATTAATGATATTGATAATGGGGCTGCATTGTAAGATATCAAACTTCGCTGATGATGCAAAGCTGGGAAATAAATCTACCAATGAGCTTAAACGTCTACAGCTTAAAATTGACATAGACACACTGATGAACAGGGCTTATGAGTGGCAAGTGAATTTTAACATCGATATCTGCAAAGTTTTACATATTGGCAGTAAAAACGAAAAGGCAGGCTACAGTATGACTTTTGTTGACCTGCAAAAGATACATGAGGAAAACAACTTGGGAGTAATAATCTTTGGTGACTTAAAACCAAGCAAGCAGTGCACAGAAGCAGTGAAAAGAGCGAACAAAATTCTTGGTTTCATAAGTAAAGCCTTCGAATTTAAGTCCTAGAAAATTATCCCTACTCTTTATAGTTCATTGGTTCGTCCATTTAGAGGACCTACTTGTAATGAACGACCCTCAAGATGGTTTTCAACGAAATTGCTCTTTTACCAAATCTGTTGATTTCTTCTATGAAATAATCAATATGTATGGTGAAGGTAAAACAACTGATATCATCTATATAGAATTTCAAAAAGCATTACATAAAGTTGCTCATCAGAGGTTGGGTTAGGAAATTGGCTGACTGGCCTAAACAAAGAGAAGTTGTTAATGGCCAGACCTCAGAATGGTTAGACGTAACAAGTTGTGTGCCGCAGGGACCAGTTTTGGGACCGGTTTTCTTCTTCATATATATTAGCAATATTGATAATTTGCCTCATTGTAAGATCTCTAAATTCGAGAATGGTACTAAGGTGAGAAATAATTCTACAATAGAAACTGAATGTCTGCAGCTCCAAACTGACATAGACAAACTTATGGACTGGGCAGCAGGTGGCAAATGAATTTAGATACTAATAAGTGCAAAATTTTATATATCAGTAGTAAAAAATGAAAAGACAAGCTACATTATGATTTCTGTTGAGCTACTAAAAGTCGAAGAACAAAACGACTTTGGTGTAATAATCTCTGGTGACCTAAAGCCAAGCAAGGAGTGCACAGAAACAGTAAAAAGGAAGACCAAAATTTTTGGATTCATGGGAAGGACATTCCAATTTAAGTCACGGAAAATTATTCTCACTCTTTACAGCTTACTGGTGCGTCCCCATCTTGTGTGTTCAGTTTTGGTCACCCAACTTGAGGAAAGACATAGACAGAATGGAGAGAGTATAGAGGCAAAACTTCTAAGATGATTCCCGGCCTAAGAGCAAATCCTATGAGAACCGACGAAACGAATTAAATCTATTTGGCTTAAAAAAGAAAAGGTTGAGAGGTGATCTAATATAGGTTTTCAGATTCATTAAATGCTTCGTTAATCTCGATCTAACGAGCTACTTAAGGATAGATTCGTATGATTTCACTTGCAGTAATGGTTATAAACTAAAGCAAACGTTTTATCTCGAATGAGGCAAAGTACTTTATTTTCAACACGATTGTTAACTTGTGGGATGATTTACCAATTAGAGTAGTTGAATGCAGTACCACAGATACAATTAAGCATTGACTTAATAAATGCAGTATTTCGCTTCAGATCCACGGCACATTATTTGCACCTCCTTAGCCATACGATAAGTTTACAGGTCTTCCCTTTCAAAAATCGGTAAGTCTTTCTTTTCCTATAAGAATATTGCATAATTTTTGTTTTCATCCACTATCACAAACAGCCTCGTTAGGACCCAATGACCTGTTGCTCTTTGAATTCGGTTGTATTCATTTGCATCGCCTACAAAGCTAGAGACATTCTCCAATATCATCTACAGAGCAATGGACATGCTCCACCGTCACCTATAGGGCGAGGGACATGCTCCACCATCAACTACAGAGTAAGGTACATGCTCCACCATTACCTAAAGAGTGAGAGACATGCTCCACCATCACCTAAAAAGTGAAGGACATGCTCCACCATCGCCTACAGAGTGAGGAACATGCTCCACCATCACCTACAGAGTGAGGGACATGCCCCACCATCACTTAGAGGGTAAGGGACATATTCCACCATCACCTACAGAGTGAGGAACATGCTCCACCATCACCTACAGACTGAGGGTCATGCTTCACTATCACCTACAGAGTGAGGGACATGCTCCACCATCACTTGCAGAGCGAGGGATATGCTCCACCATCACCTGCAGAGCGAGTGACATGCTCCACCATCACCTGCAGAGTGAGGGACATGCTCCACCATCACTTGCAGAGCGAGGGATATGCTCCACCATCACTTTGCAGAGCGAGGGACATGTTCCACCATCACCTGCAGAGCGAGGGACATGCTCCACCATCACCTACAGAGCGAGGGACATGCTCCACCATCATGGAACATTTACTGCTCGTTACTGCACCATCCGGCAACATCACAGCTCCACCCTGACCCGTCACACCACCGTCTAGTGAGGAGCCCCTGACTGGCTACCGCTGGATGGAACACAGCACATGGAATATTCAGAAGGCTGGGCCCATCACAGGGCCATAAACATGACACATCCCGGTCAGTTAAGACTTGATCCATCTCGGCCAAGTGAGGTTCGATCCATCGTGACGAGTTGAGCCCATGGCGCATTGGCGGACGTAGCTTTCAGAGTGTGATCCAGATGAGACCCATGAAGGATCCTGAGCGCCCAGGCCAGGATCTTTCCTGGATCTCACCTGGATCAGGCAGGCTCTCATCACCAGGCTGCGTCCTGTGGTGACCAACGAGCCTTAATTCGCCACGATGGGTCGTCTACTTTAATCGTTGACACGTACATACAAACTCCCTGCAGAACCCATGAGAAGCTAATGCTCTTGACAGATGCGTAGCAATGGAGCTTTCTCTCCCTGCTCTTGGCCTACTCTCCCTGTCTCCCTTCGCCAAAGCTCCTTCACCAACACCCGAGGAACCATCACTATGCAGGAGCAACAGCAGTAGCAGGGCAAATTATGCTTCCTTTGCATTTCTCTCTTTTCTCCGGCCAGTCATAACAAAGACTAAGACTCCCTCCCCATTTCCATCCGGAAAATCTATGTATTTTCATTGTGAGTCTCACTCTTGTTACGATCGTCTTTGTTGGTTTGGTATTAACTTTTTTTTTTTTTACATAGTTTTGATAATCCACTCGTTCCGCGAGAAGCAAATGAAATACAGGACATAATGGCTGTCATTTCTGTACTGATTGGGTTTACTCTGATCAGGTTATTTGTCAGGATGGCGCATGATGGCGGTGTTGCATGTTCCTGTCCCAGCTCCCGAGGCTGGAGCACGAACATGCGACTCTTCTTCGCACCCAAGTAGCACTTCGCTACCAGTTACCATTCTAACAAACGACTGGGCCAGGGTAAACACATCTAGTAAGGCAATGTATCTTGTACTATGATTCTTCCCGATGGTGTAGGTGAGGGAAGGGCTTTCCTCTCGCTACCTGCTTGGCATCCTCCTGCACCCTTGGTGGAGGGATGAGAGGCGTCCGACCCCCGACAAAGGCCACTGAGCCATTCACTGACAGTCTTGAACTACTTTCAGGTTTGACTGTGGTATAGGGAAGAGAGAGGGACAAAGGGAAAGGTTCATACAAAGGATCCCAGGACCATTGAGTGGCACAGGAGGAAGGTGAAGTCACAGGAGAAAAGAAAATTTGGTCAGGAACTGTATTGCTACCCCCGCGGGAGGGCCAGCACGGGATACCGAGACAGATGGACCAGCTGGCTCACGTCCTGTGGCTGTGGGGTTCACGGGACGACCACCAGCAGCTAGGATACGTGTGGCTAGTGTTACTAGGAAGGCAGGCATGTTATCCCCGCTTTCGTTGGAAAGAAAAGAGATAAAACTGATATATATATATATATATATATATATATATATATATATATATATATATATATATATATATG
>JAYMFT010260486.1:0-10778 GCA_038088735.1 Panulirus argus
GTTTATACAAGGGATTGATTCGTCCTTGTATGGAGTACTGCTCTCACATTTGGGGTGGTTCTAGCTCTGTTTCCTTGCTTGACAGAGTTGAGTCGAAAGCGGTCCGACCTATAAACTGTCCCAGGCTAACCTCCAAACTTAACCCCCTTGCCCTGCGCCGCAATGTTGGTTCACTTTCCCTCTTCTGTACTATGGCATTACTTTGGTTTTTGATCCCGGGAGCTGGTTGCTTGTGTGCCCCCGCCACTTGCTAGACCACGGAATACTCAGTAAGCTGCTGCGTCACATGACTATTGTGTGGCCATCGGCAACTCAAGGGCGTACCGTTTTGATAACTGTTTCTTTCCATACACGTCGAAGCTTTGGAGCCCTACCTTCTCATATTCTTCCCAATAACTATGACCCTGCACATTTCAAATATCAGGTCTTTCACTTTTTCAAAAATTCGTAGATAATCTCCCTTGTCTTTTCTTTTTCCACTGTATAATTCTCTATATTTCAATTGAGGCCCAGCCTCGATGCGGACTTTAGTCCTTGACTGGAGCCTTCAACATAAAAACTCTGCAAAGAGAGAGAGAGAGAGAGAGAGAGAGAGAGAGAGAGAGTTGATAGGGTGTGAGAGGGCGGTGTGGCAGGGTGTGAAGGGGTGGCAGGTTGCAAGAAGGTGGTGGCAGGATGGAAGGGTCTTATGGCAGGGTGTGAGGGTGTGGTGGCAAGAGGTGAGGGAGTGGTGTCAGGGTGTGAGCAGGTGATGGCAGGATATGATGGTGGTAGGTTGCTGGTGGCAGGGTTTGAGGGAGTGGTGATAGGAAGTGACAGGATTGTGGCAGGGTGTGAGGGGGTGGTGGCAAGGTGATGGTGGCGGCAGCGTGTGAGAGGGTGGTGGCAAAGTGGTGGAGGCCATGGTGGAGTGTGAGGAAGACGGTGGTAGGCTATGAGGAATATGGTAGCAGTTTGTTTTGGAAAGCAAGACGTGAGGAATGTAACTGAGAGAGCATCAACAATCAATTCAATTTTCATTTTTAAAGTCTTTATCTGTCTAATCACAACTAGACAGAACACAACACCAATAGCAAGGGTGAAGGTTGCATGTCTAGGGTTAGGTGGGGCAAGTATAAGGCATACGGTGGGTACATCAGACCGACAGAGGAGGGTGACAAGTGGGCCCTGGGACCCATAGGGGATCTTCCTCCAGCCACAAATTGAGGAAAGGTATCATAAGGAGTAGGGAGGTTACGGTGAAGCTGCCTGGGGTTAAAGGGAGGGAAGGAGTGGGTGACCCAACGAGGGGTCAGCTTACTCGAGCCACATAATGGGTAGCTGACCACTAACAAGTGTCGGTATGTTCCACAACCCTGGGCCAGCTGCCTGGGTCAGTACTTGTGGCCGGGGTTACTATTAATCTCTGCCGCCTTCGTTACCACCTACCCTCAGGCACTGACCTAACCTGAGTGCCAGGGGGTCGTGTGTGTTACTGATATGCCTATAAGCAGCAGATACCGCACACACAGACACTATATGAGGATAGTTAAGGAGACCAAGTGCTTACTGGCGAATATCTTAATAGCATGAAGTATCATGGATAAGGAAATATTCTTCAACATGTTGACATCGTACGTTACGCCAAAACTAGAATACTCTTCATATGTTTGATCTTCGCAGACAAAGGAGCACAAAGAACTAATAGAGAAGGTTCAGAGAAATGGTGACAAAGATGATTAAGACAAGTGAGTTAAAAGGAAGCCTTAAATTTGCCCACCACGGAAAAGAGAAGAGTGAGGGATGACCTGATCACAAAGTTTAAGTTTCTAAGCCAGACGTATGTAGACACAGACAGATTCTTCGAAATATGTAGGGACAAAACAACCAAAGGATAGATCTCGAAATATAGCAAGAAAATTGCCAAAAAGATTTAAAAAAGTAGTTTTTTACTATGATAGTGGTGCACATGAGTGTGTGTGTGTGTACACACAAAAGAGTTAAGATTTAGAGCATAAAATTCTCTCTCCGTAACACGCAGAGAGTACACACACACACACACACACACACAATGAGTTTCGTTCATGACTTCACTAGTGTCATTTAGTCAAGCGTTCATGAGAGTGAGAAACATGTTATTAGCATAGCGAATCATCAAAGACCAAAACTAAAGCTTCATAGGATTTACGTGGTTCGCGAGTCAGTGATGAATCATGAGCGTTACTGACTAATCATGAAGCAGCGGCTGCGCATCCTGAAGGTGAAGAAAGCTTCATGAATCTTAAATACGACGTTATGAAACTCCGTTAAGGCTTCGTTCATCCTTAGTGAGCAAGTGAAAGCCCAAGACCGCCAGCGAACCTGTATACCTTCGCCAGTGTGGGTGGAACATTTCCTCAGGCTCCAGGTACTGGCCAGAATCATGACTACCCTCCACCTTTCTATATCATACGCTTGTATTCAACTGTCCAAGATACTCTGCTTAGGTAACACCGTTCGGGATCTAGTCATCAGATGCCGTCAGAGTCTGATCAGTAAATTTGATTTAATCTCAAGATATTTCGTGTCTAAATGAGTAATTCAGCGATACCATGGGGCGGGTGGAGGCAAGTACTGAACGTATGTACGGTGGGTACAGTACACTAACACAGAAGGGTGACGGGCCGGCCCAAGTGGGCCCTGGAACCCAAAAGATCCTTGTCCCGTTAGAGAAGGAGGATTAATATCAATGGCACAGGCATGATGCAAGTAAGGCAGCATAGGAGCATAGGACATACTTGCACTGAGTATCAGGATACGCCAAAGTCACGGGGTCGAGTTACCTTGTTAACTCACCACACAGCAGGGGAGGGGAGAGGGTGCGGCTGGGTGGCAGGTTGGGGAGAAATGAAATGGGGTAGATATCAGTGGTGATAGAGGGAAATTAGGGTAGGAGGGAGGGGATTAGACGAGAGAGATCAAGAGGGGTAAGAGGGTTAAGAGGAAGGAGTGAGGGGAAAACCTTAGAAAAGGGATGAAAGAAAATCCAAGGGGGATGGCAAAGGGAAAGGGTACAGTAAAGGCGCTAAAGAAATGGACAGAGACTAGAGCAGAGATAATGGCAAAAGGGAGATAGATAAAGAAACAATAAAGAAGATATAGGAAAAAGGAATGAATGTGGCCAAAGTTACAGCTCGGCTTAATACAGGAGGCAAAACCAGTGAGGAAACTAACAGGTTAGCTTGAGGCAACATGTGTGGCTTCTTTGGGAATACCTGGTACTGGGTGTACCTGGTACTGGGCGTACCTGGTGCTGTGTATACCTGGCACTAATTGTACCTGGTGCTGACTACACTTACTGTACCTGGTATTAAGTTATGGCACTGTGCGTACCTGGCACTGATTGTATCTAGCACTGTGCGTACAAAACACTCAGTGTACCTGGCCCTGATTGTAACTGGCGCTGATTGTACCTGAGCCAAAGTGTACATATCACCTAGTGTACCTGGCACTGGGTGTGCATAACACCGAGTGTATCTGGCACTGAGTCTATCTGGAACTGCGTTTACCTGGAAATGACTGTACCTGGCACTGTGTGTACATAGCAACCATTATACCTAACACTAAATGTACATAGCATCCAGTGTACCTGGCATTGAGCATACTTGGCGTTGAGTGTCCATGGAACTTAGTTTACATATCAATGAGTGTACCTGGCACAGAATGTGTACAACACTGATTGTACTCGAGTATACACGTCACATTGTGCACCTGGCAGTGAGTGTACCTGGTACTGACTGTAGCCGGCACTATCTATGCCTGACATTGAGTGTACGTGGCGCTGAGTATACCTGGCACTGACTGCTTCTGGAACTACCTGTACCTGACACATAGCACCCAGTGTACCTGGCAATGACTGTATATAGCACTGAGTGTACTTTGTAATGAGTTTGCAAAACAATGAGTGTACATTTCACTAGGAGTACATGGCACTGTTTGCATCTGGCACTGAGTGTACCTGGCACGTGCTGTACCTGGCTCTATGTGTACCTTGTGCTGAGTGTATCTGGCACTCACTGTACTTGTCACTGACCTTACCTGGTACTGTGTGTACTTGGCACTGACTGTACCTAGCACTGTGTGTAACGCACTGTGTGCGCCTGGCATTGAATGTACCTGGTAAAGAATCTACAGTCACGCTCAAAAAGCCGGGAGCATATATTCCCATGCTCTCACCACAGATTGGGGTTCCATCTATCGGTGATAAGCCACACCAATGTCCACCAAAACCAGAGAATTCCCATCACCTATAGCAGAGATGACGTAAGTAATCTGGGAAGTATAAACGCTTGGGACATTACTTGACGGTTCTTAAATGTCATGCTTTAATGAGCTACATGAAATACACAAAGAATGATATATAATGATTAGTTCGTAGGCATTTGATATGCAACAGGAGTGGATGCACAAATACACATAACAATAATATTGCATCATATGATAATGGTGGAACGCTGTGACAAATATCAAGTTAACTCACGAAATGAAAATGCCTTTAAGATAGTCAAATACTAAACGAAAACATTCATATGTGTGAAATGTTAACCAAAACGTCATAACCTAATTTCCTGTAATTGTTGACTGTGGAGAGAAAAGACTGTAAATGAATAGGAGCAAAACTGGAAAATGGTTGGCCGGTCGTTGCTGAGGATGTGTGAAACGAGGAGTTGGGGGAGGGACGAGCAGGAGGAGAATAAGGGAGCTGACTTCCTGCTAGTACAGCTTCTATTTTGTTACATTTTTTAAATAAATTTCTAATATATCACAGACTAATCGCAGATAACATACAGTCGCAGGTCACTTTCCCGTACTTAACTTCCAGTCATTTCCTAATTTAACTCCACAGTCACAGTTTATATAACTGTAAGGTGTGCATTTTTATATTTGCTATGATGAACAGAGACATGTATGTGCAATATGCTATGGCAATATAAGTCATACTCGACCACATCTATATGATTATTTTGATTATGCTAAATTTTATGAATAGATTTATTTCAAACGTTTATAATTACAGATTACATAAGTGATTCCTAATACTGACGACAATAATTTCACGATGGGAGCTTATTTGGGGTATGCTCCCGACTTTAGAGTGTGACTGTACCTGGCACTGAATGCACCTAAAACTGAGAATAGCCATCATTAAGTGTACCTACCACTAAGTGTTCCTGGCACTGGGTTTACCTGGTACTGTATGTATCTGGCACTGACCGTACCTGACACTTAGTATACCTGGTATTAAGCGTACCTGGAGCTTAGCATAACTGGCATTGAATATACCTTTCACTGTGTGTACCTTGCAGTGAGTGATTGTACCTGACAATGAGTGTACTTGGCACTGAGTGTGCTTGATACTGAGGGAACGGGCATTAAACGTATCTGTCATGGAACGAGAGCTGTTTTACAAAAACTCTGGCTAGAAAGAACAAAATCGGGACCAGCCTAAGGCCCAAGATTTTCTTTTTTATTGGATCAATATTTCTAAGCATAATATAGTACACTCCCCTGAACACAAAGGGACGGTTCTTGAAGTCGACGGTATGACCGCTGGGTAAGATGGCCTGGTCTTTGACCTGACCTTCAAGATTAGGCCGGCCAGGCAATCACACCCAAGGGTCGAATCGTCGTGCTGAAGGATCGTTACGTCGTGCTCAAGATTCGCACCGCCGTCTTCAGGATTGTGTTCACGGGATTAAACGTTTGAAGATTTTCTTCAGAAAGCTGTAGAAAGAGAATCTAAGATCACACACTGAAGGCCATTAGATAAGCCTATCTTTCATACAGAAAACAGTTTCCGTCAGACATCCCGTCTTCCAGCATTATCAATCTACATTTTCGCAAGACGAAGGATGTTCGATGTTTCAGTAGAGAAAGAAGCAGGCGGCACAGACTCACTGGCGTACAATCCGCAGACTAAACCGAGGATAGCAGCATGGAGCTGTACCATAGAGAGAGAAAGATATTCCGGCCACCTCCTGCCCGAGCTAGACAGTAACCAACAAGAAAGTTGAAACATCTTGATCACTTCTATTCCACATGGTCCTTGGTAGACATGAGAACTCTAGAATGTCTTTCCATCAGTTCGAAAAGTGTGATCCAGTACCCTACACTCCCTGTTGCATGTGGTTTCCTCTGTCCCTCCTCCCTTCCCTCCCTGTTCATTGTGGCCTCCAGCATAATCCCTTCCCTTCCCTCCCTTTCCTTCCCTTACTGTTGACTTTGACTCCCCTCGTCCCTCTACCCTTCCCTCTTTGTTGACTGTCTCCGTCCGCACCTTTGCCCTTCCCTCCCTAAAATGTTAGAAACAATAATCAGGAACAACTTTTCTTAAGTTTTTAGAGACAAGATTTTACGTGAAAGTCACCACGGGTTTCATAATAAAATATCATATCC
This sequence comes from Panulirus argus, assembly GCA_038088735.1. Taxonomy (NCBI): domain Eukaryota; kingdom Metazoa; phylum Arthropoda; class Malacostraca; order Decapoda; family Palinuridae; genus Panulirus; species Panulirus argus. Next base: position 6,415 of record JAYMFT010260486.1, read on the forward strand.
AGAAAATCTAAGAGAATTCTTTAGTCATATATGTAACAAATATGTTTCTATAATACCCTCATACTACCTAAGACTTCCCAAAAAGCTTTCGATAAAGTATCACCTAATAAGGACTGAGAGGTAAGGTCAGAGCTCACGGTGTAGGAAATCGATAACACTCGTGGATCGCGGACTAGCTTACTGGTAGTGAAAAATGGGAGGTTCTGATTGGATTGAATTTTGTGGAATTTGTAAAGCGCTCGAACGTAATGATTATTTATCGCTTTTTGGCTTGAAAGAGCAATCTAAAATCTTGAAACTATGTACTAATATTTTTTATATGTTATATATTTTGGCTACGATTAAAAGATATCTAAAAGAAATTACGATCATTTATACTAGTGGAATTAAACAGGGAAGCATCTACCAGGGTCAGCGTGACAGATGGGGTACCACAAGGCTCAGTTCCAGGACCTATACTTTTTATATCTCCATCAGTGACCTGGAGACAAGACTCACACCATATCTAGAATACGCTATTCATTTTTGGTCATCAATCTTTACCAAGAAAGAAATACTGGGAAGGATACAAAGTAGAACAACGAAACTAATTCCGTTGCTTAAATATGCCTTGTGAGGAAAGAGAGATCTAAGTCTACTCTCTCGAAAAACTGTTCAGACACTGAGGAGGTCTAACACTAAAATATTATCAGCTTCAGCAATATACATCCTAACATATTCTTCACATCTGAGAGACCTGAAATAAGTTGTGAAGTGGAAGGGAAGAAGATGTAAAACAAACGTCGGAAAAAGTTTTACCAGGAGTTCGTTAACTGAGCACTGGATTAACACCTCCAGATGTTGTCAAAGTGACCATTAACATATGCAAATCACGATTGGACAGATAAATGATATCAATCACCGGTATGCAACCAAAATTATGTTTCAAGAAGAAATATGGATTCATACCATATCAAGTGTAGATTCCAAAATTTACATCCATTTTTTTCTCATCACCTGCAGTTTTCTGAGAGTTACATATCAGGTAATTAGTATGTGTGATGTACAGGTCAATTACATCTCATATAGTGCAGACAGGATACAGGTATTTTAATTTTATAGCTATCATAAAAAGAAATTTGTGCCATATTTTTCCACGTACGGCACACTTGTCTGCTGCAAAACCATGCCAGACCTGATACAAAACTTAGCAGCGGCAAATCTTCTCAAAAACGGCAATAAACATGTTACACTGCCCATTGCACATTCAGCGCATCTGAGGGAGACATATGAGAATCTGCAGCTTCATTTACGTAGATACGGTTGGACACAGTAGACATCAGTGGATTGTGTATAAAGAGTTGAGATCTTGTACATGCTGCTCGGTCAGCAGTCAGGGTACACGAGAACGCCATGCTTTTTATGTGAGTAGGATATTAGAGCGAGATATCAACACTGGAAAAAGAGGGAAAGGCCAACTAGAAAAACGTGTACTCCAGGTTCAAAGAACATCATTCATGAGAAACTGATTGAGCCCAATAAAGTTCTGCTACCACCACTCCATAGAAAGCTGGGGTTGAGAAAGCATTATGTCAAAGCATAGGTAAGTCTGGAAACTGCTTTAGATGCATTTGCAATAGATTTCCAAAACTCACGCATGAAAAAGCAGAAGAAAACATCCTTGTTGTGCCGCAAATCTAAAAGTAGACACAGGATGAGCAGTTTGAAGGAACGATGAACACAGCAGCGGAAGAATCCTGGACTGCATTCAAGTGTGTGATCCAAAACTTTCTGCGTAATCAAAAATATTCCAACTAAAAAGACAGTCAATGAAATGCTCAACAAACTGAAAAACTTGGCTGTAACATGAGTCTGAAAATTCACTTCCCTCACTTTCATTTGAACTATCTTTTCTGAAAACTTGGGTAGTGTGAGCGAAGAAACGGGAAAAGGTTCCAAAAAGATTATGGAGAAAAGGTATCAAGGAAGTAGGGATGTTAACGTGATGGCCGACTACTGCTGGTCCCTGACACGAGAGAGCTGAGGAGTGAGGCACAATAAGCTGCCGTTGAAGGGACGATTTCCTCCATATGACCGATGATGGCTGAGTGCATATTAGTCATGCATTAGAGAAATTTCGTATGATTTGCACTGTCTTTGTATATCAAAAGTAAAAGTTTTTAGGGAATAGATATCATCATCTTATAATTTTGTGTTCTCAGAAACTTAGCTGTTTAATTCATATTATATACATACCTTATCTAATGTTTGTACAAAAACCTGATGTTATTCCTAAGAATGATTCTCTGTTTCAAATCAGCCGAATTGTATAAAACACATCATAAATAGAAAACATCTCGTTACTTGTTTCAAAATTCATGCTAGATAGTGAATAAGCCTCTTCAATGATGAACACATAACATACGTGTATTTCAACTTTTTCCTTCCACATTAGAGATTATATATACCATCCCCGAGTACCCAACGGCTGTAGTAAGATCAAAAGGTGTTTTCCATTGAAATTCCCAAAACCGGTGTGCCCTGTTGGTGCTACTTGGTGTTTCCCTATTGCCCTCTTCCTGCAGGCTATCTTCAAGGCAGTGGTGGGTGGAGAAGAACCTTCTGCTCTTCCCTCCTTTCTCCATCTATCAGATCAGGAACGTGGGATACTATTATTGTCCTGCAGCAGATACTCTCATGACAGACCATCACGTCTGCTGGTGTGTTTTCTGTGTACACCCCATTGGCTGTGGCTCTACTCCCCACTACCCCCTCCCCGTCCGCAGTAGTTTCCTCCGTACCTTTACCCTTTGCTCCCCACTACCAGTGGCACCCTCCGCCCCTTCCCTTCTACCTCCATCTCCCCCCTCCAATCAACTGGCATCTTTTGCCTATCCGTTCTTGCAACTTGGTTTGAGGAAGAAGAAAGAGGGGGGTGTTAAGGAGGGATATTGATCCGTTTACTCCCCTTACTTATCTACGGGGGCTTCCTCCCCTCCTCCAAGGCCCCCACTTCCTCCCAGCAGCTCCCTAACAAGTATTCCCTCATTTTCCCAACCGTCCCTTCCCCCACTCACCTCCCTCCGCGCGTCACATTCCGCTCCCTCCCACTTCTCCACGGGCAGCTTCAGCCACAGCTCTCAGTCTCAAGTACTACACAGAACGTTTCAGCTTCCAGTACTTCTTCATAGGCTCTCAAGAGCGGAACTGACCCTCAGGGGTGGATCTGACGCTCAGCAGTAGGTTTGACCTCAGGGAGTGGATCTGAATCTTAGGAGTGGATTTGACCCTCAGGAGTGCATGTGACCCTCAGGGGTCAATCTGACCATCAGGAGTGGATTTGACCCTCAGGAGTGGATCTGACCCTTAGGGGTGGATCTAACCATCAGGAGTGGATTTGACCTTCAGGAGTGGATCTGACCATCAGCAGTGGATTTGACCCTCAGGAGTGGCTCTGACCCTCAGGAGTGGATCTGACCCTCAGCAGTGGATCTGACCATCAGGAGTGGCTTATATCCTCAGGAGTGGATCTGACCCTCAGGGGTGAATCTGGCCCTCAGGAGTGGACCTGACCCTCAGGAGTGGATCTGATCCTCAGGAGTGGTTCTAATCCTCAGGAATGGGTCTGACCCTTAAGAGTGGGTCTGACCTTCAGGGGTGGATTTGGCCCTCAGGAGTGTATCTGATCATCAGGAGAGGATACAGCCCAGGGGTAGATGTGACCCACAGACAATATCTACACTGCAAAGGTCATAACAATGTCATGATTTTTTACCTTGGTTCAGTGAACGAACCTATATGGATGTTACTATAATATAAATTCAAGAAGTTTACCTAGACATAACTCAAAGATAATCTATTACATAGCTTTATAAGCAGTAGCACACAGGGAGTAGTATAGCAGTTCTAAATACTACAAATAAATCCATACTATAGTAATACTAACAGTAATGCTACACAAAGTAGCACACAGTAGTAATAGTAAAATTATTGATTTTACACATAGTAGCATATACTAGTAGTACAACCGTACGCAATACTACAACCAGACGTATAAAACATAGTGCAACAATGTATAGTATTTTTTTTATACATATTCACCATTTCCCGCGTTTGCGAGGTAGCATTAAGAACAGAGGACTGAGGCTTAGAGGGAAAATCCTCACTTAACCCCCTTCTCTGTTCCTTCTTTTGGAAAAGTAAAAACAGCAGGGGAGGATTTCCAGCCCCTCGCTCCCACCCCTTTTCGTCGCCTTTTATGACACGCAGGGAATACGTGGGAAGTATTTTCTTCCCTATCCCCAAGGGTAATACATCCAATCCCTAAGAAGGGTGACCGTTCTGACCCCTCTAACTATCGTCCTGTTGCTTTGACATCTACCATT
>JAYMFT010260497.1:0-10778 GCA_038088735.1 Panulirus argus
CTGGCTCCTTCTTCTGTTTCCCTTTTTAGAAAATGAAAATACAAGAAGGGGAGGGTTTCCAGCCCCCCGCTCCCGCCTTTTGTAATCGCCTTCTACGTCACGCAGGGAATAAGGGGGAAGTTTCTTGCACCCCTATCCCCAGGGGATAGGGATATATATATATATATATATATATATATATATATATGTTTGGTACTATGTAGTAAATATAAGACCAAAGTTAAAAGACACAGTGTTCTTTGGATAAAGATTTGCCCAGATCATTAGGTTGAAGTAGTAGGTTGGAGCATTATACAGGAACATTAGGTAGACGTAGTCGGTAGGAGCTTATGGAAATACTGCGCTTTTGTCGCCTTCTGCCAGTTCCCTGTTAAGGGTGCTGCACTAATGGTTAAGAAGCGAAACTGAAGTTCACTAGCTATGGAGACTCTGTTGCCGTGGCCACCCCTTTGAGGTAGTTCTTGGATGGAACAGGAGTCAGAGGTACAGATAGATAGATGGACAGATAAGTGAAAATTTGTCTTACTGGTTGCCATATTGAATGATCTGTTTATAGAAATAATTGTTATGTCTCTTTTCAAATAGTAGGATGTCTATAAAACTGATATCTTTTGGATGTATCACTGTAGTTGCTGTCATGATACAAGTGTGTTGCTCACCTCGGAATTATGTAGATCTAATAGAATTGCCTAAATGGCGTTCGCTGAATGTTTCTATCAACCCACACACACACACACACACAAAAAAAAAGCTTATAGCACAATTATATCGGTGCAAATATACATCTTTTGCTGAAGTTGTGCTCTGTCTCAAGAGATACCCAAACCAGGCTCGATTGGTGGTCAGTTCGATTTTTCTTTCAAAAAGAAAAAGTCTCCAATGATGAGTGGGTGTTATCAAACTTATTCTCAACAAGAAGTTCTAATTAACATGAAACAGCAGTACAGCCCTGTATATACTCTTGTTCGAGGAACACCTCATGTTCTATCAGACTTCGGGGCATGAATGACACTGGTATGTAATCTATTAGTTGCTTGGCAAGTTTTATAATTTTTCTGTGGGTAAAGCACATTAAACATAATTACTTCTAATGCATCTGTCTTTGCTGTATCATGATTGTTTCGTTAGTACCAACATTGGTACATTTTTATTGTTTACATCTGGCCTCATTCATGAGATATATAATTAAATATTGCCGAAGTTTATATATTTTTTCGTGAGCTGTAGTTTGTTATTTTTCAGATTTCATGTAAGCAAAAATAGGCCTAGTTTGTTATATTTTTGGATGCTTTGCTACTGCAAAACAAAAGCAATATATTGTCCAGTACGTGAGAATAGTTAGCACGCCTTTTTCACTTGCAAAGTTGGCGACCATGACAAGTCTTGACTCCCACATTCAGTCTGTAAATCTTGTGGACAATTTACGACTATTGGGATGCCAGTGAAAATGACATGAACGTAGCTTGGATTAGTTTCAGTAAAACTTTCAAAGCAGCAGAGCACATGCGTGCCAATGGGTGGTGGACGGTCTATTTCTATAAAGAAGCCAAGGTTGTGGAACGGTGAAATAAAAAGTACTTGTTTTATTAGAAAGTAGTTCATAAGAAATTCAGGGAATCTAATAACCAACATACTAGTGTAAGTTATGTATATTTGCATAGAAAAAGTAAGAGAGTTTTACGACAGGGTAAACGTCAGTATGAAACGTATAATGCTGTTAATAGGAAAAGAAACCCCAAGGAGTTTTACAGTTATGTTAGAAGCAGGAGTCTTTATTCAGTTAATAGGTCCATTGATTACAGAAAACGGTGATTTGGTTCTAGACAATGAAGCCATGTCAAAAATATTAAATGACTATTTTTGCATCTGTTTTTGCTATTGAAGACACAACACTTGTCCGGAATCCAGATTCATTGATAAGATTGGGGAACGTTCTTCAACAAATTAACATAATAGCCGAAGACATACTTTCATCAATAAACAGAATGAAAATAAATAAAATAATAGGCCATGATGAGTTTTATCAGAGAACAGTGATATAAGCGAAAAATAAAAAAGTTAAGCCCTTTTCAATAAGTCATTTGCTACGGAAAAAGTTTTAGGTAAATGGAAGTTTGCCAATGTAACGCCGATACTCATAAAAGGTTATAAGTTAATGTCCGAAAATTATTGTCCTATTAGCTTTATACCTGTATTTAGAAAACTTATGGAAACCATCATTCGAGTCAGAATTGTAAACCACTTAGAGGATTACCATCTTATTAACAATTCTCAGCGTGGTTTTCGACGAAATCGCTCAACTGACAAATCTGCATGATTTCCTTTATGATATAATCAACAAGTAAGAAGTTAGTAAAGCAGTTGATGTTATTTATCTAGATTTTCAGAAAGCTATCGATAAGTTTCCGCATCAAAGGTCACTAGCAAGAATTAAGTCACATGGCACTGATGGGACTGTACGTCAGTGGACAGTAAATTGGTTGACTGACCATAAACAGAGTTGTGATTAATGGTCAAACCTCAGTATAGTTAGACGTAATAAGTGGAGTGCCACAAGGATCAGTTTTCGGACCGGTTCTCTTTCTCATATGTATCAATGATATTGATAATGTGCTTAATTGCAGGATATCAAAATTCGCTGATGATATAAAGCTGGGATATGAGTCTACAAATGAACTTGAACGTCTACAGCTTCAAACGGACAGAGAAAAACCGATGAATTGGGCTACTCAATGACAAATTAATTTTAAGATATATAAGTGTAAAGTTTTACATATCGGAAGTAAAAATGAAAAAGCGCGCTACTATATTAATTTTGTTAAACTACGAGAAAATGACTTGGGCGTAATGATCTCTGGTGACCTAAAACCAAGTAGTACACAGGATTCTACAGTGAAAGTAGGGACCTAAATTCTGTCATTCATTGGTAGAGCCTTCGAATTAAAGTCCAGGGAAATAATCCTCACTCTTTGCAGCTCATTGGTTCATCCAAATCATGACTATTGTGTTCAACTTTGGTTACCCTACCTAAAAGAAAAGACGTATACAGAGATCATTTCCTGACAAAGAAAGAAAGCATAGATCAAACGACTTGAATCTATTTAGCTTAAAAAAGAGAAGGTTAAAAGGTAGTCCCATACAAGTGTTCAAAATTATCAAAGGCTTTGATAATCTTGATCTGTCAAGTTACTCAAGACTTGATTCTTCTGATTTTACTCGAAATAACGGATATATACTCGTGGGCATACGTTTTCCCTCGAATGAGGCGAATACTATCTCTTTACTAGGATTGTTAACATATGAAAAGATTTGCCAATTAAAGCTGTTGAAAGCAGAACTATAGATACGATTAAGAGTAGCCTTGATATATCGACTACGCTTTAAGTCCGCCACTTACATTTATTAGCACCTTCTTGGTCACAATGACAATTTGCAGGTTGATCTCTTTGAATCATATGTATGCCTTCTAGATTTTACCACACTGCTCCAAGAGTTTTTGATATTTTCCACTATCACAAACAGCCTCGAAAGCACCAAGTGGTCTGTTGCTGTTTGAATTCCTTTGTATTCCTTTGTATCCAGTAAATTTTGTTTCTCTTTGCATGCTATCTTTTCAAAACGGCAAGTTTTACTGTCATTCAGCAATACATAGTACGTATGAGCACATACAACAAGCTCCGCGAGGTTGTTTGGACACATGAATGCGATAGAAAAAAAGAAGAATAACTGTCCACATAACATTAATGGGTATCACAGAATTATCTAAAGCCAATAGTTTTTGTTAAAACTGAAAATTTTTTCCCTTTCCCAGATCAGTATAATCTATTTTGTTTTATCTCTTTTTCCATTTTATTTAAAGAGAAGGAATTCTAGAAGTCAAAGAGTTATTCTCGTTAACTTGTATATATTTCTCTGATGCAGATTGTCAGGTGTGTCTTGATGAAGTTTTCTGGATGCCGTACACAGGAAAGATGCATTTCTGTAAAATAAGTAGAAAATAAAGCACCATGAGACATTAAGTTTACTTGCTGCTTGATTGGAACATAAGGAATTCAGTCAGAATATATTAGAAGCTATGTTCAACCATAGATGGTACGTGGTACTACTTTCCACTCGCTGTCACTCAGATAAAAGCGTAAAAATGTCACTTTCCGCCGTAACGCACCTGATGATACACCGTAGACGCTCACTGCATGTAACACATGTATCATAGAGATTTTCAAGAAACGAGACATTATTACGTTTCGGTATTACATAAAACATATGTTTATCTTGTCACACACTTACGTGAAAAAAGGATCTTGCACCTGTAGTTGGTCAGGGCCTTGAGGTCTCGGAGTCAACACGGAGAGTTGGCAAAAGATTCTTTCCCAGACTTCGGTGAAGAAGGACTCGTTGTGGACTCGACACACTGGGGCTCTGGTTGAACACTGCTTGAGATAGTGATTAAAAGACGTATACCAGATCAATACTGAACACTTATACTTAAGAAAAATATGTAACAAAATAACTAATGCAAGTCTTTGCTATATTTCTCAAGAGGATGAGGAAGAACGTCAATAGAAAAATCCACCTCATTTCTGATCACATTATTCCGAATCTTTCTGTAAAAAAAAAAAAATACATGATCGTGTTAACCAACAGACGATGTACTCACAGATAAGGATCCGTTTTTGGCTTGCTTTGAATATAAAAGAAAAGTATGTCAATTTGGTAAGAAATTCAGTGTCTTGATAATGTTTGCTCTAACGTATTCTCAACTTATTCGGTAGTATACTGGCATGTGGGTGTTTTAACATATAGAAAATATATTGTACTATTTCAAGAAATAATTCATAAAATTCTATATTAGAAATGAAAGTCACAGACAAAAGTCCACATTGAAATATAGAGAGGATTATGAAAAAGAAGAGTCAAGGGAATGTATTTACGAATTTTGGAGGAAGTGAAAAACCTGTCTTTTAAAATGTTCCAGGTTGTAGATATTAGGAAAAACATGAGAAGGTAGAGAGTTCCGAGCTTGGAGGTGTAAGGAAAGAAACAATTATCAGACGGCCCACCCTCCAGTTGCCAATGGCCACACAGTGTGACGCAGCAGCTTGCTGAGCATTGCGTGGTCTAGCTAGTGGCGGGGGCACACAAGTAGCCAGCTCTCAGGAGCAAAAACCAAAGTAATACCTATAGACGAGGGAAAGTGAACCTGAAGTTAGCCTAAGAGAGTTTATAAGTTGGACGGCTTTTGACTCTACTTTCTGAAGCAAGGACGCAGAGCTTGAACCACCTCAGATGTGAGAGCAGTACGCCATTCATGGACTAATCAATCCTTTGTATTCCCGAGCAATGTTCAGAAGAAATTCTGACATCTGAAATGGACTTCCAATTTCTTAGAGGCAGACTTAGCTATTTCTGCAATGTGGTGTTTCCAAGAAAGAGTAGTTGTTACAGTAATACCAAGTATGTTCAGTGAGTCACGAGGTGGAATTACAGAACAGTCAAAGGAAAGACGAGAGTTGTGAGGAGTTTTCAATTGAAAGATGGGTAAAAATTTGGTCTTGGAAGCATTACTCTAGGCCAAGTTTCGTCTACACCACTGAGATATCCTGTTCAAGTCTGGGTTTAATGAGGAAGTTCTGGCGAGACGAGATGCAGATCGTGTGAGAGAAGGAGCAGAATTGAAGGATGCGGAAGAATGCAGTGTTGAGTCATCAGCATGTGAGTGTATTTGGTTATTTTTGGAAGAAAAGGTGTATGGGACGGGACAGAACCTTGAGGGACACCGCTGTTGTTGGAGACTAGGGAAAGACACTAATCCATCGAAAACAAAGGAAACAGATTGGCTAGAAAGGGAACAAAGTGAGGGAGGAAAGCCAAAAGATGGGAGTTTAGATCTGTATGTAAGGGTCTTCCTTTACCAAATAGACATGGGAAACCTATATAGTGAAAGTGTATATCGTATTAGATTTTCCTCAACGCCAGAAAATGCCGTTGAAGATTTTTCCGTTGGTGGATGTATGTAGATTAATGTTGGTGGCCTTATTGACCTTGATGAAGCAGGAGTTGTTGGAGTGTCTGAAAGAGTGGAAGGAAGTAAGGTCCAGACTGATGTGGGTGAAAATGAAGTGGATTGTGAGAGATGAGTGATTATTAGTGCTATGCACCTGGTCATGAGAAGAAAGATCATGAGGAGCAAGTGTTTTGGGAGCAGCTGAGTGAGTGTGTCAGTGGTTTTGATGTAAGAGACCGAGTATTAGTGGTGGCTGACTGAAATACAAAGGGGAGTAAGGTGGCAATTGAGCATATAACTGGGGGCATGGGGTATTAAGTAATGTAAATGGAAATGGTGAACACCTTGTGGAGTTGTGTGCTGAAAATGGGCTGATGATTGGAAATGCATTCTAGAAAGATGGAGATACACAAGTAAATGTTTGTGAGTAGGGGAGATGGGTAGCAGGCATTATTTGATTACATACTACATAGCCGGCGTGCAAGAGAGAGACCCTTAGGCTTGAATGTGCTGAAAGGAGCAGCTAGTGGGATGTTGATTATCATCTGCTGGAGGCGAGGATGAAGATTTGTGGAGGTTTTCGGTAGAGAGAAAATGGTATGGATGAAAAGAGAGTGGTGAGAGTATATGAACTTGGAAAAGAGACTTATGTGAAGAAATATTAGGAGAGACTGATAACAGAATGGCAAAAGGTGACAGTAAACGAGACTAGAAGAGTGGGTGAGGAATGGGAGGTAATTAGGGAAAGAATACTGATATGTGCAAAAGATGCATGTGACATGCGTAAAGTGGGAGGTGGGAGGTTAGAAAGGGTAGTAAGTAGTGGAATGATGAAGGAAAGTTGCAAGTGAAAGAAAAAAAAAAGAAAGGCATATGGCCGGTACAAGAAAGGAGTGCAAATGATTAGGAAATACATTAAAGAAAGCGGTAAGAGGTCAAGAGGAAAGTGCAGAGGTTGAAAAAGAGGGCAAATGAAGGTTGGGATGGGCGATTGTCAGTAAACTTCAGGGAGAATAAGATGATTTGGAAGAAAGTTGATAATGTGAGAAAAAACAGAAAACAAATGGGAGCATTAGTGAAGAGGGCAAATGGAGAAGTGGTAACAGGAAGTAATGAAATGAAGAGCAGATAGAGATGGTATTTTGAAGGACTGTTGAATGTTTTTGATGAGATTGTGGCAGATGTAGGTGCTTTGGGTGGGTTAGTATGCGAAGTGAGAGATCCAGGGAGAGTGGTTTGGTGAAAGAGAAGAGGTGGTGATAGCCTTGTGTGAGATGAAATCTGGAAAGGCGACTGGAGTGGATGGAATTACGGTTGAATGTCTTAGTAAAAGGAGGTGATTGTGTTGTTAATTTGTTAGTTAGGATTTTGATGTATGTATGGACCATGATGAGGTGCCTAGGGATTAGCGAAGTGCATGTAAAGTGCCATTGTATAAAGGCAAGGAGGACAAAAGGTAAGTGTTCAAACAATGGAGGTATAAGTTTGTTGAGTTTACCCGATAAGTTGTATGGAAGGATAGTGATTGAGAGGGTGAAGGGCTGGGGAAGAAGAACAATGTGGTTTCAGAAGTGTTGTAGGATGTGTACATCAAGTTTTAGCTTTAAAAAAATGTGTGAGAAATACTTAGAGAAACAGATGGATTTGTATGTGGCATTTAAGGGTTTAGAGAAAGCATATGATAGGGTTGATAGAAATGCCTTATGGAAGGTCTTATGAGTAAATGGTGTGGAAGAATAGCTTCTAGGAACAGTGAGTTTTCATCATGGGTGTACGGCGTGGATACGAGCAGGAAGAGTGGAGAACGAGTGGTTTCAAGTGGAGGTTAGTCTGCGGCAGGTGTGTGTAATGTCACCATGGATGTTAATTCGTTTGTGGATGCGGTGGTGAGGGAGGTTGATGCGTGGGGTGGTCTTGGAGAGAGGGGAGAGTATGCAGTCTGTAGGGTACGAGAGGGGCCGGGAAGTGAGTCAGTTGTTTTCCGATTTCACAGCACTAGTGGCAGATTCGAATGAGAAACTGCAGAAGTTGGTGACTGAATTTGGAAGAGTGTGTGAAAGGAGGAAGTTAAGGGTAAATGTAAATAAAAGCAAAATTATCAGGTTTAGCGAGGTAGAGGGACAAGTTAGCTGGGGTGTGAGAAAATTTGAAGGAAATGAAGTGTTTTAGATACCTGGTAGTGGACTGGGTGTCAAATGGATCTATGGAAGCGGAAATGGGTCATGTAGTGGGTGAGGGGGCAAAGGTTCTGAGAATACTGAAGAATGTGTGGAATGAGAAGTCTTTATCTGGGGAGACGATAATGGGTATGTTTGAAGGTATAATACTCGTAGCTCCATAAATATTGTATTTGTACGAGGCGTGGGCTGTAGATGAGGATGTGCGGAAGCGCGTAGTTGTGCTGGAAATGAGATGTCGGAGGACAAAATTTGGTGTAGCGTAGTTTGATCGAGTAAGTGACAAAAGTGGCAATAAAAGGAATGTGGTTGCGTGAGTAAAGAGGGTGTGCTAAAATGGTTTGGACATATGCCGAGAATGAGTGAGAAGTTGAGAAAGAGGACATACGTGTCAGAAGCGGAGGGAAAAAGGAGAAGGGGAATCCAAGCTGGAGATGAAGGGATGGTGTTAAAGAGTTTTTGAGTGATCGGGGCTGAACATGTAGGACGGTGAAAAGCGTGCACGGGATAGAGTGAATTGGAACGATGTGGTATACAGGGGTCGATGTGCTGCCAGCGGATTGAACTAGGGCATGTGAAGCGCCCTGGGGAAACTATGGAAAGGTCTGTGGGGCTTGGTTGTGGATAAGGGGTTATGGTTTAGGTACATAGCACATTACATCTGGAAGGTGGATGTGATCGAATGTGGCCTTCTGTCTGTTCCTGATGCTAGCCCGCTAGCCCGTGAAATGGCTATCAAGTAAAGACCTTCAACTCTAGACTTAATGAATTGTTAAATAAGCACCAGGACATTCTAAAATCAGTAAAGATTGTTAATCCTTCTCTCCCCTATATATACATGGTCTCCCAAAAACTCACAAAGTTGGATGTCCCCTCAGATTATCTAAATGGTTAGCAAAACATCTTAGCAATGTTCAAGGAAAAATCTCTCCATCCCATGTTATTAATAGCTTAGACTTTGTGAACAAGGTTAGAAACATTAATATGCCTAACCACGTACTCATTAGCTTCGATGTGAATTCCCTTTTCACCAAAGTTCCCATTGATGAAACTATCACATATCTAAGGAAGAAAATGCCTTGCCCCTGCCCATTAAAACTTTTATCGACTTTTTAGAGCTCTGAGTGTCCAGTAATGTTTTTCAAGACAATGAAGGTAATTTTTATAGACAGAAATTCGGTCTCGCCATGGGAAATCCACTTAATATTATTCTTAGTAACTTATTTATGAATAATTTGAAACAGAAATTCTAACTTCAGTTGATAATCATCCGAAATTTAGGCTTAAATACGTTGATGTGTTGTCCCTGTGGCCATCTTCCCAAGATTATGATGCTTTCTTTAATGAATTAAACAATGTCCATTAAATTCAAGACTGAATGGGAAAAAAAGGCAAACTGCCCTTTCTAGATGTGTTGATAACAAGAGAATCTGATCATTTGTCCTTTAAGATCTATAGGAAGCCTACCAACTCTGAAAGCTATATTCATTATTTTCCAGTGCATGATTATTCTATAAAAATGTTTGTAGTTATGTCCATGTTTTTAAGAGCACTAAGGATATGTGATCCCACAGGACTGATAGATTAATTTAGTCATATAAGACGTATATTTAGGCAGTTCTGCTACCCTAATCGGTTTGTGAACAAAGCTTACTGGAAAGCAAGGAAGACGTTTTATGTAACCTGTTACAAAAATGTTTTAAATGAGGATGGGTCTAAATATGTAGCTCTTCTCTATTCTCCCACCTTAGCTAATCTTAGAAGTGTACTAAAGCGCAATGCTTGTAACGTTGCCTTCCAGTACAATAACACTATTAGTAAGACCTTAATAAGTAGTAGACCAAAATCATTCAACAATTGGAAGTGTTTACGATGTCAGATATAAGGCATATAAAGACATATGCATCAGCCAGACCGGAAAAACTGAAACAGAGAGATGCTACTGGCACAAGCAATCAGGACGTAGGGGTGACCACAATAATGCGATCGATAAACACTGCCATGAAAACAATCGTCCAGCAGACCTTAATAACCCAGTTCTTCTTTATCCATCTGAAGATTACGTAACACGTAATATCATTAAAGCCATCTTGATTGCTAATACGGAGAACTTTAACTTGTCCCCAGGTAACTTCAAAGCCTATCCTATCATCAACCAAATCATAATGAGAGAATTGACAAAAAACGAAAATATATAAAAAAAGTGGGCCTAGACACACCCAGCCACCTAGGTCACCCCCCCCTCCCCCCGCAAACACTCCTTAACCACTCCTCCCTCTCCTTTCAGCGGTCACGGTGGGTCAGGCCAGTGTGGTGTCTATGAAGGTATAGGGTTGACGTTGCCTCTGGTGTGATGTGAGATTTAAATAACTCTATTAAGATTTGGCATCTGATGAGGTAGATTGTCTCTACGAAACATGTCAAGGCACATTAATAGATAAATTAAAAGTTAAACAGAACTCTAAAAACTCTTACTGAAGTGCGATTTCACCTTCATAACTGCCATCACGGACTAGTGTGATAATAGGGGTGTAAGAATACTTCCCCCGTATTCCCTGCGTGTCGTAGAAGGCGACTAAAAGGGGCGGGAGCGGGGG
>JAYMFT010260508.1:0-10778 GCA_038088735.1 Panulirus argus
AAATACATCCCATTCCTCACCCACTCCCCTCACTTCATTTGCTCTCACCTTTTGCCATTCTACACTCAATCTCTCCTAATATTTCATCACACAAGTCTCCTTTCGAAGCTCAGTCTCACCACTCTCTTCTCTCCGAAATTCTCTTTTTTGAAAATCTCTACAGGCATATTGTACTTCCCCATTTCACATGCTTTCCATTCTGTTTTACACTCACTTCCCTGTAGGTATGGTTACTCCAACAGAACACTTACATCCTCTATCTATACAAAGTATTTTCTTAAAAAAAAAAAAAAATGAACCCCTGACACACAAGTCTACCCCATTATGCGCACATTTCTCCTCATCTTTCTATTCAGTCCTTTATCATTCACATATGTCGCCTCACACTGTGAAGACACTCCCTCCTACCACTGAGGAGACATTCCCTTCATCCTCCGTGGAAACATCCCTTTATCCCACCGTGGAGACACGACACCCCCGATCTCCCATTGTGGAGACACCCCACCTTCCACTATGGAGACATCCCTAACTTACCACTGTGAAGACACCCCCCCCCTCCCCCCACTGTCGAGATATTCCCTCATCCCACTATGGAGACTTATCGTTCTTTCGACTGTGGACCCATATTCACCTCCTGCTATGGAGATACTCCCTCCTCCCAGTGTGGAGACATTCCTTCCATGCACTGTGGAGATAATCCCTCCTCACTCCGTGGAGATACTCCTTTCATCCACTGTGGTTACACCCACACCTCCCACTGTGAAGATATCCCACCTACGACTGTGGACATACCCCCCTCCTAACACTGCGGAGACATCCCCATCTTCCACGGCGGACACACCACATCCTCCCACTGTGGAGAGACCCCAGCCTCCCGCTGTGGAGATATCTCCATCCCCCATTGTAGAGACATTCCTCCTCCCAAGACCCCCACCTCCCACCGTCGAGACTAAACCAAAGTACCCACCCACCACACACAGACTAAAGCTGCCACATACCACAAACAGACTAAACTGCCACCCACCACACACAGACTAAAGCTGCCACCCACCACAAACAGACTAAATCTGCCACCCACCACACACTGACTGAAGGTGCCACCCACCACACACAGACTAAAGCTGCCACCCACCATACACACACTAAAGTTGCCACTTATCACACACAGACTAAAGCTGCCATCCATCATACACAGACTAAAGGTGCAGCCCACCACACACAGACTAAAGCTGCCACCCACCACACACAGACTAAAGCTGCCACCCATCAAGCACAGACTAAGGCTGCCACCCACCACACACAGACTAAAGCGTCCACCCACCACACACAGACTAAAGCTTTCACCCACCACACACAGACTAAAGCGTCTACCCACCACACACATTGCTAAAGCATCCACCCACCACACACAGACCAAAGCGTCCACCCACCACACAGACTAAAGCACCCATCCACCACACACAGACTAAAGGTAGCTCCCAACACACACAAAAATAGAGCTGCCACTCACCAAACACAGACTAAAGCTGCCATCCACAGCACACACAGACTAAACCACCCATCTGCACAAACAGACTAAAGCTGCCACCCATCACACACAGGCTAAAGTTTCCACCCACCACATACAGACTAAAGCTGCTACCCGCCACACACAGACTAAAGCTGCCACCCAACACACACAAACTAAAGCACCCACCCACCACACACAGACTACAGCGTCCACCCACCACACACAGACCAAAGCACCCACCCACCACACACAGACTAAAGATGCCACCCACTACACACAGACTAAAGCACCCACCCAACACACAATTTGAAGCGTCGACCCACCGCACAACACACAATAAAGCTAGTGCCCACCACACTCTGACCAAAGCATACACCCACTACACACAGACTAAAGCTGCCACCCACCACACACAGACTAAAGCGTCCACCCACCACACACAGAATAAAGCTGGTACCCACCACACACAGACCAAAGCACCCATCCACCACACACAGACCAAAGCACCCATCCATCACACACAAACTAAAGCACTCACCCACCACACACAGACTAAAGCTGCCACCCATCACATACAGACTAAAGCTGCCACCCACCACACACAATCAATAGTACCCACCCACCACTCACAGACTAAAACGTCCACCCATCACACACAGACTAAAGCTGCCATCCACCAAACAATCAAAAGTACCCACCCACCACGCACAGATTAAAGCGTCCACGCATCACGCACAGACTAAAACTGGTACCACACACAGACAAAAGTACCCACCAACCACACACACAGACTAAATCTGCCACCCGCCACACACAGACAAAACCAGACAACCTCCCACCCCCTCCAAACTAAAGCACCCTTTACCCCCACAAAGAAAAAGTCTGCCATTCTTCAAACACACACGAAATCTGTCTCCTGCTACAGAGTATATCTCACGCTAGAGCACGAAAATTTATCTCCTTTTCCCTTCACATATGCTGTCTCCCCACCACTGTAACTACACTGCCACATGTGCAAATACTCCCTCTCAAGTGAGCACATGCAGCATTTCCCATCACTGCACGCATGATGGGACCTCATGTACACATCCCATTCCCTCGCGCACGAATCAACTCCTTTTCGTACCCATGCATCCTCCCCCTGTGCACATGAGGCTTACCCCTTATACGAATGCTCCCTCTTCTGTACGTATAATTCTTCTCCCCAGTGAATTTTATCTAACCCATTATATAAATGTCCCCTCACCCTTTACACCTGCCTCCTCCCTTTTCTGCACTTACAATACCCTACTATTTATACTTTACCTTTCCCTTATACACATGGATATATACTCTTCTGCATTACCTTTCCCTCCTCAACACTAGCGTCCGACCCTTAAAAACCTGTTATCCATCATATTCACTCACCCACTCACTCCACCTTATTCTCTTGCTTACACCCTAGGCCCATGATACACCTCCATTTACATGAGAAATATATATATATATATATATATATATATATATATATATATATATCGTGTCATTTTCCTCGTGGTTACCAGCAAATACTAGATCTCGCGCATCACTGTGACCTACTGCAATATATATATATATATATATATATTATACTAGGAAGGCAATAATAATTAATTATTGGAAATAATGGTAAATCATAGCATCAGAAAATTCAGCACAAGCGTATTAACAGATAATTATTAATAATCCAAAATAAACATTCAGCCATGTTATATAACGACGAAAATTGAAGGCAATACAACATCAAGCCCATGTATTCACTTCTCTACCGGGCATAAATGCACAAGCTGCAGTGGCGTCATGACAGGTTGGTCGGTCATACTACTTTAACCATTATAATTTCTACCGTTTTTCTTTTCAGCAGTCTCTGGCAACCACAACCACCACAAACAGGCTATACTCGTTTTCCGTTAAGTTGGTCCAGAAGCCACGCCCCTCTTCCACAGATATGGTAGCTGATTGGTTCATATACAAAATTCGTGTCGCTTTCCATTTATTCAACACTGTGTTCAAAGTTTATAATCAGACCTGTTGTTTTGAATTATAATGTTATAAATTGGGAACATAAAAATTTAGATCATTTTAAGGCATTAGCCCTTTAGAGAGGATGTTAGAAATGTTAAACATGTATCACAAATGGTCAAAGTCAAGGACATCGTTTTCGAATGAAGCCTACTCATTATCATTGTTTTGTTTTGTAGTAACTATAAAGTGTTAATGCTTTAAAATCACTCAAATTTTTGTGTTCCCAATATTTGACACTTATGCAGAAAAGGTGTGATTATAAACTGTGAACACACTTAGCGTAAATAAATGGACAGCGACACAAACACTTTATAAACCAATCAGCTACCTTAGCTATGAAAGAGGCGCGTGGCTTCTGGGCCAACTTAGCGCACGGTGACTATAATTAACAATTCTCTAGCAGGTGTGGATAATAGTATGTAAACATGTGGTTTCAGACATATTGGTAATACAATGTGTTCTGAACTGCATCGGCTACATTTACATGGGCATTTACAATTAAACCCTTAAGAACTTGACATATATCTTACAGATGTCTTCCTTAATGTCAAATGCCTAAGTTCTGCTACAATAATCGAATCCATAAATCTTAAAACGGAAGTGTATATATATATATATATATATATATATATATATATATATATATATATATATATATATATATTGTTCCCTACGTGAATTCAGAATTCCATTACAGGTCACTTACACTACAAGCGTCTCTTACAACGAAAAACAAGTGTACAATGTTATCAAAATGAACGTCAGTTTTGACCTTCCTCTGGCAGCAGGCGAACTTACCTTTCCCAGGAACATTGATATCTGATAACGGTGGACTCGCGGGAGTCTTCAAGATACGATTTAGAGCACCAGGAGATGGGCAAGACGGACACATACGTCGCGCATTCCGTTCTCACCCAACGTTGGACGTCATCTGCGGTCGATTAAGCGAGAGGCGGTAAAGCGGCTGTCGTTATGTCGGGAGTCACTACCGCTCCATCTACTACTATTGATGTAGCAAACCAACGTTTTCAGTTCACTACATCACTTACATGGCTCAAAAGACTGACTTTTGTGCATTATATAGAGTAATTTGGAGTTGTGGGGCGGGAACTAGTTTTTTGAGATGACGTCCTTGTGTCAGTACATTTACCTACTTCATTAAAATTCACAGGATTCTCTTAAATTAAAAATGATACCAAGGTTAGGGAAAAACTGTAGAGTAATTGATATTTAAGTAAATGTATAGATTAAATGGTGAATTCCAAAGAGAACAGAGTACTACTTTGGTGAGGTGACATTATTCATCCGCGATTACGTCCCTCCGCGAATAATGGTCGCTAGATTGGTTTGGATCTAAAATAACAAAGTTAAGGAAAAGCTATAGATTGACTGATGGTTCAGAGAGTATAGAACAAGAGTTATAGATTCCAAAAAGAACAGGAAAATGCCTCCCAAATTAGGCAGAAATTGTATTTACGCGCTAAACGCGACTTAAGGTACAGCTTAATTTTTCCGAAAATGAGGAATACCAGTATTCAATTTCCTTTTCAGAATTTCTACCGTAAGAAAGGTAGATCTTGTGAGTTAAGCATAAGTTACCTGAAGAATTATAGAACCAGAATATTAGTATAGTAATAGCCAGGAAAATGCATCGAGGTATATACATAACATGAATCATACAGAAAACATGTTAAAACTTGTAGTGTTTCTGCGGAACGCGATCATAGAGTACTTTACCATGCATTAGGGTGACGGAGGTACGATAAATAAAATTAATTCCATTCTAGATATTTATTACAAACACATCTAGTTGCTGTTGATACATTCTTCTCTGAAACTGCTAATCAAATAGTATCGGTGGGGTGGGATAAAGTAAAGTTTCAGAGGGTAGATATGAAGATTGATAAGGTCGTTAAAAATTGGCACTTTATCACAACCGATGACTAATGTATCTGATCGCGCCATTTACTGAGTATAGATGGGCCGCATACATTATATGAATGTATGCGCTTTTAGAATTATCTTTAATATTTCAAAATGTTAATAAAATTTTCGGTTGTTGGATGTAGCTTGTTGACGGTCTTGTATAACGCTGCCATTTAATAGGCCTAAAGACCAAACTACCAACTTGCTTTGAGTAGCGAGTTCACCTCGCGTTCCGCGCTCTCTTTCAGTCTAAGTTACTTTGAGCGTTATTTCGACCGCTGACAGAACTCCCCAGCGTTAGTTCGTTTCAAGTTAAATTTAGATTTGCACGAATGAAATGTATTTTTAATAGTCTATGCCCCATTAAAAGTGCGAAGTGTCAGTTATGTGCACTCGTTAATTTTCTTTTTATGTAGAAGCAAATGACATTAAGGGAGATCTTGATTTTAAAAGAATATTAAATAGAAATGAATCACACGTGAGCAAACATCTATCAGTGACGCCATTAGTCATGTCTTCCGTGCGTTTGTTTACCACCGCGCACGCTTGGCGTAGGGGAAGGGGGGTAGGGGGGGTTAGGGGGGGTCATTACCATATTTTTTTTCTTCTTCTCATCTTTCTTTTTGTCGGGTGAGTTCTCTGTTCGTCATTGTCCAGTCATAGAACAATATCCTCTTCAATTTAGCCAATAATCGCTCGATATGAATCATTTTCAGGATGGAGTCGTGTTGTGTTGCGTGTCGGCGGACGGGAACCGTAAGATTTGGCCCCAGCTTCCGCTCCGCCATTGGCCGCACCCCACCATCTCCCCTGTGACCCGCGAACCTAGTCCGTCTGGTGGCTGCGCTCGCGACTTCGCCTCAGGTAACACGTGCTAGATTTCTGGTAGGCTGACTGGGGAGACCGGGGATGGAATCCCTGGCTAGGGAAATTATAGACACGGCGACGGAACCTCCTGCTGGGGAGGTGGGGTAGGAGTTCATGCACTCTGGGGGCGGAACCTTTAGTTAGATTGGGATGCTTAGGTCAGGTACATTAGTATACGACGTATATCATAAAATTTCCGCTGAGAAATACGTATTACCTGTGGCATTTGCTGTGAATCGGGCGATTTTGCTTCTCGTCTTTACTGAGAATCGCTCGTTTCTGCCTCCCCTCTCCCCCCCCCCAAAAAAAAAAATCCCACGTTTTCCCCCCAAGCTTGTTATTAGGTAGGGAAAAATATCAGAAACGAGTAATTTGTGAGGGAAATGAAGGTCAAAATCGTTTAGATCACATCAAATGCCATCGGGAGAGCATATCGCTCGCCTAAAAATCTCTGTGGGTCGGAAACTGTAAAGTTACCCAATTAAATTATAGCAAAAGTGTTTTTGTTGACCTTCCTCTGTGCTGCTGTCCTAGTGCATTGTACACTCAGTCAGGTAGTAGGCTCGTGTGTGTGTGTGTGTATGTGTGTGTGTAAATGTATAAGATAATGGGTAATGGAATTTAGTCAGACATTCGCTGAAAATACGCAGTCGAGAGATTACAGATCTGGGAGGTTTTACCTAGTGTGTATTTGTGTGTCTGTGTTTCCCCCTTGGTAAAGACGTTGAGAAATGAAGGACGGAGTGAGGAGATATCATCCTGTTCATTACTGAGAATGTCACTATAGAATCCTGCGCGACATCAGGGACCGAACGCAACCCATCGACTTGGGAGTTCGAAAGTTTGGATCCGTCTTGACCCTATGGTAAAAAGTCGCTCTTTCGGATTGACTTCGTGAGTGCTTGAACTGGCTCACTTAAGCTGTATCTTACTCTTCGTAAGCCTTATCATTAGACCAGTTTGCTCTTGCCTTCAGAATTAACCTGCTTAAGATTTTCAGAATGCTCGCCAGTAATACTCGGACACGACAAAGCTATTGTCTAGGTCGACAATGGAGGTTCTTCCCAGAATGGGCATAAGTAATAGGAAAGTCCGCAGTCCAAGACCTCATTCGGGACAGAGAATGAACTTAGGAACTGAAAAATATCAGTCATATGATTACTTTCCATCGCCATTTTGATGTGTCAGAGCATTTCCTCGAGAAATCCAGGTTACTAGACTATTGTTCCTTACTATGGACTGAAGAAGGTTAGTAAACAATGGTCAGGATATCTCTCAGGCACTGATGGTCTCGACATTCAGACGAGGTTTTTGATTATAAATCTGAATTTCCCGTCAACCTCGAGAGCAATTAGCAGTCAGGTATTACACAGACTCGCATCGGCCTCTGTTCAGGTGCCGTCTAGCATCTCCTGAACTTAGTGTGTTGCTGGAGGTTTATGTCATGTTTAGTAATGTTAATATACCCAAGTTTTCCATGCGATAGCGTGACTTCCTCCCTATGCTCACATGATAAATCTACCATCTAATGTTTCAAATCTGGATGACCCATTCCAACCACCTGCTGATGCAATTTCTGCCATCCTGAACCTCTATGGCGACAGCTTTGACTCCGCTACCCATATCAGGTGTGATTATAAAACTTCGCATCCCTAATTTCTGTATCAACAATATAAGTCATCTTCCAGCAAGCCTCATTCTTGCATTTGTTAGCCAGACAGACACAGATGGAGCCACTTACTTCCTGCCCCAGGAGTCCCTTCTATTCTTATGAGGCTCCTGCAGCACTCAGGAAGCTGGCCACATCCATCAGTCGGGACTACAGTTCATAAAGTATAGCGATGCTGTGTGTGCGACAATGTGCAGTGAGTGCGAAGCAACTGAGTAGTAGTAAGTGCTCGTTGTCTGCATGGTATTTGCATTGTGGGCACGAAGGGTCTTAGGGTATGTTACAACGGTGTTTATAGTGTTTTAGGGGTGGGCTCTGTCTGGAGCGTAAGGGAAAGTGTGACTCGTGTTTGTCTGGGGAGTGTGGTTTCTGATGGGCGTATGTCTAGTGGGTTGGAGTTTAAGACTGAGGCGAGAGGTTGGTTGTTTAGTGCTGGTCGGGTAATTTCAGGATGATTTTGTGTTGTCAGGGCCACTCATGACATTATGCAGTGCATTATACATTATACAGTCTGTTTACTTTTGGTTACGCCCATGTGGCTATCCTTTAGAGTCAGTGTTGCCGGAGTTAGCCAAGTGCTCACCCCATAAGCACCCTAATTTCGATGGCCTCCCACTGTCCCTGTGATCCCGCTCTGACTAACCCCTCTCCGAAGTACAGCTTATTTTACCAAGGGCCGCTCGAGCGAGACCGTACACTCACCTTGCTCACAATGCCCAGAACAAGAAAGTACGGGCTTTCTGTCCAATCTGAATGTCACACGTCTCGCACCTACGAGTATCAGCCATTTAAAGCTCCACTCTCTCTAGCGATAGCCGCTATATACGTGCTTACAGAGCTATAAACTCAACCTTATTGGACTCATTTACTAAGAGGAAGGTTAACATCATCGCCGGTAACCATACAACACTTCCTGGGTTTAATATCCAGACGCATTGTCCATCGTAAATGTACGTATATCGCAGTAACAAGACTCGCTTTTGAATACTGCAGCCCAGCGACCACCAGGGAGGAGGTGGTAATTGTTGTAACTCCAAAACCCCGAGTGAGGGGAACAACACGTTGATAATTCAGCGGCGCTCCTCCACAGCCTTTGACGTCGCCTTAAGGAGTCCGCGAAGGCCGCTCGCGACTAAGAGACACAAAGCCTTTGAAGCCACTCTGCCCGCGCTATATTCACTTGGGGAACCTGTGGCTATGAAAACGGAGACTTCGATTTCAGAAAACGGAGACCTCCATCTAAGAAAACGGAGACCTTCTCTCCAAACAGCCTAGAGTCAGGTTATAGTGGCCGTCAGGCCATCAGGGAAACTTGACCTGTACAGGTCATTGACACCCAAGCCACCATCAACGGGTCATGGAGCAGAAGTTATATACCCCATGTCCACATACCAGCCACCCCATCGTGAACGTGCTACCCCATGTCTGCATGCTAGTTTATCCTCGTACTGGCTCACCATGTCTACACGCTAACCCCATGTGCACATACTGGCTGCCTCATGTATACGTACCAGTTAACCACGTCTACATGCTACCCCATGTCCATATGCTTGCAACCCCATATCCACGTGTTAGCTTCCCGATATACATATGCTGGCTACCCCATATCCGCACGCTACCTACTCCACGTCTACCCCGTATCCACATGCTAGTTAGCCCCGCTCTTCTTCCTATGCATTCTTCCCCGTACATAAAATACCTTCCCAAGGTATACACACAGACCCCCTATCCCCCATGCATGTACAGTACATTCTTCACCCCAGCGCATATGGGGCCTCACCAGTACCTTGTGTGCGACTTCCTCTCCCTGCACACAAACGCCCTGTCCCTCTGTACATGTCATATGTCCTGTCTGTAAGCATATGCCCGCTAATCTGTACATGCATCCTCCTCTTTGGTATGCATGCTCTGTCCATAGTCTATGTATGTATGTATCTATCTATCTATATATGTATATCGATATATGCATATCTATCTATCTATCTATCTATCTCTCTTACTATCTATCTATCTATCTATTCATATATATATATATATATATATATATATATATATATATATATATATATATATATATATATATATGGCCCCACCTTCATTGTACATAAATGAACCATATTCCTGTACACATGCTCTTCTGTGTACATATGTGTACTGTCTCCCTATACATATCCTTTTCCCTGTATATCTATGTGTACATTTTCTGTGTATGAATGTATAACCCCCTTTTTGTGTATGTGTACAGAGTCTCTGTACACATTGTATAACTCTTTACCGTATACACACGTCCTGCCTCTGTATGTATTTGTACCCTCTCCCCTGTACACAAACGCCCCCCTGTGTATGTATACGCACTCATCCCCTATGTACATGTCCTCCCTCTGTAGCCTGTACACATGCTCCGCGACCCCTTCACATGGTTACCTTCCACGGTAAACGTGCAGCTTGACGCGTATACAAGTGTTATTCACTCCTATATACATGCCGCCTACACCCTGCACATTTGTGCCATTCGCCATGGACAGATGTTGCCCGTCTTACCTGTCCACTTTCTTTCTCTTTCTTTTTTTTATGTTGAAGGCTCCAGTCACAAGGCCGGACCCTAATTGAAATACAGAGAGAATTGAGAAAGGGGGAAAAGAGACAGGGAAAGTATTTACGAATTTTTGAGAAAGTGAAAAACATATCTCTTGAAATGAGCCAGATCATAGTTATTGGGAAAGACATGAGAAGGTAGAGAGTTCCAGAGCTTCGACGTGTAGG
>JAYMFT010260519.1:0-10777 GCA_038088735.1 Panulirus argus
TTTTTTTTTTTTTTTTTTTTTGCATTTCCATCACGCTTCATGTCTCGCTCGACTGACCTTGGACCAGTCAAGCAAAAGTAGGAAGCCATTCACAACAACAAAATCTAGCCGTAGAATTAGTAGATCTGTCTCAAAGAAATATTTACAAGAGTTTAAACGACACCAGTATCTCATATCTTATTCCAAAATCTCACGAGCGAAGCCAGCCAGGTGGTGAGATGACATGTCGGGCGTCAGGTGCGGGTTTGAACCGAGAGTTTGTGGAGCAGAAAACTCAATGATTAAGCGAAAATAAACTATAGTGTTTGTCTCCTCGAGTCTCAGTTAACAATATGGCCGCCGTCTTTTCACAATCTCCAGCTGTGACAGGCTCCTTACATTACCACAATAACAGGGGCTTGCACATTTGAGGTATTCTTTACACAAGCGGTCAAATAACTGTCTGCGTTTTCAAACTGTCTTTTTATTTAATGGTCAGTGACAAATAACGACTATAAAGCGTTGTAATACGTTCACGATATCTCGCTCTGTTGGCATACCTTAAATCATGTAAGACTCGAATGATGTACTCTATCAATGGTAAGAAATTCTCTTTTTCCATGATTTCGAAATTTCATGGGGTTAAAAAAAATGCAAAATTATATATATATTCTCCGTGGATAATAACCATTTTTAAAAGCGACTTAACGTGTAACAAGAATTGGGCTCGGCCGGTTCGGCGGGAGAACCCTGAAAGAAACAATGGCGACAGCAAACAAAAGCGCAACGGTGAGAGTGTTGCGTGGGGTGGGGCTGCCTGGACTTACGTAACGCACACAGCGTTCGTGAGGCATGCCTCCGTTATTGCAGTGTCATATAAATCAACTTATTGTTTGTTAAATCAGTACTTACAGAACGGCAACGTACGCTGAAACAATAAAGGCCTTTTCATGTCTTTCACGGCAACGGTCGCCAGATCAAACCCGTTTTGGCAACGCGTTTCACCAGTTAATGGTGCCAAAATACATATAATAGCACCGTGGTTATATAAGAAACTGAGGCTGTATGGAAAAACACGCTCAGGCATGTCGGCGAGAAAAAGCCCGCCAAACTACTTGGCTTTACTGACCGCGCGGGCTCTAGCCAATGGCCGCTGGGAAAGGCGGGAAAATGTGAGAGAACGTGGGATGCAATCAGTGTATCATTAGTAATGATTTATAGACGACATGATTCGTGATGAGAGAATGTACACAAATGGAAATACATACATTCACACACACACTCATAGACAAACGAAAGGCACGCGCACGAACACGCACACAAGCACACGGTCACACGCGCACTGGCACACACACACATGCACACGCGCACACTTACATCCACAGACACACACATACACACAGACGCACACATACACACACACACACACACACACACGCATGCACGCACGTACGCTCACTCACATATTTGAACGGTACATTGGCACAGTTAAGAATAAAACGAATTTTATTCTCAATATCAAGGCAAAAAAATATAAATGTTTTCTCTAAATGCATTTCGGCGAAACTTTTGTATCGGGATCACAAAGTGCCAGCCCAGCCCTTGTCTTGGACTGCGGACAATAATGAACGTTTGATGTATATAGTGTTAACAAGTGACACCTGGCGGTGGAAGGAGGAAGGAAAACAAAAGGTTTAAATATCTCTGTGGAGTTAAGCCGTGGTTCTAGAGAGGCCGCCGCTGGTGATGACAGGAAACAGCGAAGGTTAAGTTTATGCAGTGTTAACAAGTGACAACTCAGGCTTGAAAAGAAATATTGAAGGTTAGATTCATGTCGAGGGTTAACCTAACGTTTGACATCTGGCGGATGAAGGAGATATTAATGGATGAAAATATATATGTATATGGTCATGGCCGGGGGCGCGGTTGGCGGAGGTGGCTGGGTGGTTGGCTTGGCTGGCCAGCCAGCCAACCTAGGGTCCGTGTGTGTGGCAGTGAAAGGCTGTGTAGACTCATTCTTTGAATCAGTGGGGGGGGGGGGGGGAGGGGGTGACACAGGTGAGAGAGAGAGAGACGGGAGAAGACTCACTCACACCTGGTCTGACTCACTCACTCCTCTCTCTCTCTCACCTCAGGCAGGGCGAGTGAGGGGTGTCTTGCTATGGTAATAATAATGGACGTATTGATATGGTGATGGAGCTCCTGCAGCGCTCAGGATGCTGGCCACGTCTACCGGCCGCATGTGTGTGTGTGTGTGTGTGTGTGTGTGTAATAATAAAACATCCAGAACTCTTTCATTAGGTTCCTTTAAGCTTCAAGGTTGCGCTCCGCTAAGTAGCAGAGAAATGATAGACTCCTTCGGAGTGAAAAGTAGTTCCTCGATGAGACTGTCTCACTTGCCCGAGTAGAATTGAATACCTTTGCTCTTGCAGGAGGAGGAGTTAGTGTGTGTGTGTGTGTGTGTGTGTGTGTGTGAGGTTTTTTCCTTTGGAATTTTATCTGGTTCCTCCGTCGGATCAGGAACATCGCTGAGTCCCTCAGCAGCGTCGAGATGTTGAGGTGTAACCCCTCGGGAGGGTGAGGGGGCGGGGAATGGTACTGCCTCGCTGGTCGCCCGCGAGGACATATGGCGACATGACAAGAGGAAAAATATTCCCACTTCAGGAGATAATAGCTTTATCCTTACACCCCTGAGCACGGCTTTACGACACTTGAGCACGACGGTACGATCGTTGAGCACGACGGTGGATACTTGAACACGACGGTACGACCGTTAATCACGACGTTACGATCGTTGATCACGACGGTGCGATCGCTGAGCACGACGGTACGACCGACCATTTCGGCAGGATGGCCTAATAAGCCTTTAACCTCACCCTTAACGATCAGGTCGAAGTTCAGCCTGTCAGACCAGACCCTAAAGAGTCGCTCTCTCTCTCGGGGAGCTTCAGGTAGCGTAGCGTTGCCTCCCAGTGGAGATTGTTCTGCCGTATGACCCTGCGGGGGAAAAGATTATTATCTCCAGGTGCGGTTATTTGGCTGAGCGATCAAGTCGTCTCGATATCAAGCCCATCTTACGGCCTCTGGTGTCGTTACAGGCCGTTTGGGTGCACCACCAGGCGCCCGCTGCCGGGGTTGTGTCCCAGGCTATCATACGGTAGACCAAAACAGGACCCCAGGGTGAGATCGTGGGGTGGTTTTCTTCACTATAATAGGGTTTCCCGTGTGAGGGTCACCATCATTGTTGTTCGTCTGGCATTCCAGGCTCCTTGTCCTGATGTAGATTAGGACTTCTCGAGTAGTTATGAACATCAAATTTTCATATTTTTCTCCTAAAATCCGACTTTTCCCATGTGTGTGTGTATGTGTGTGTGTGTGACCCACGTCTCGTGAACTTTGAGTGCTATGAAATTTGAATCTAAAAGTACATTGCTATCTTCGGTGAAATTAAAGCGTGTGTTTTACAAAATAAACTTAATCACTCAGTCGACGACGTGAGTTCACTGCAGAAAGTGAAATGCAGTGAATTCGTTCACCTGTGGCAGTACTGATGCACTGGGCATTTGTAGAGCTTGGTGTGGTTAGGGTACTCAAAGTCTGTCGAAGAGAAATACTGTTGCCCTTAATATATATAACACCAGAAGCAGTAACTCTTCAGCTCTATTTAAAGAGAGCTGTCAGGGGCCATGTGCAACACGATATTATTACTCGACGATCCTTCCCCTTATCTAGCAATAATCTGTGTGACTATTATTTCGTCAGTTTCGGCTCCATCGACTGTGAAGGATCGTGGAATGGTTTTAGCGTGGAACGAACCGCTGCATATGATCCTGCAGGACGGTTCAGAGCGGAACGAAGTATTATTTATCTTACGGGATGGTTCAGAGACGTGCACCCCAGTGTGTATTATTTTTTCTCTATCGTTCCATCCTCTTTCAAACAGTCCCCCCGAGTGTGGTGGATCACGGTGCAAAGTATCGTCGGCTTAGAGGGTGTTCTGAAGACACTCATACTAGAAAACACAGACATACATATGCATATATAGGGAGAGATTTCTTCGTAGTTCCAGACGACGTTAAGCTAACCCAGGATCTTAAAAAAAGAAAGCTGAACAAGAGGAAATAATTTGAAGTTAGGCAAAGGTGTGCGATGGAACGTGAGGAGGCAGTTCTTCAGCAACAGACGTGTGGACTCGTGCAACAAGTCGAGCCATTAGGAAGTAAATGTGCGAGGCTGTGTAGAATTTGACGTCTTGTACGGTAAAAAGATCCATCGATAATTTGCCCCACGAGTGTAAAGCTATTCCTTCCGACCTTCTCCTTGTACACATATATTTAAGGGAGACTACACTTCCTCCAGTGAGGTGATACTGAGTGTAAACTCTCACGACCTCCAGACCAAAGATTTAATTTTGTAAAACGATCGTAAAGTTTACAACGTTGATTACGCTCGGTTTTAATTTAGCTTCAAGAGAATATCTCAAACATTGTCTGTATTTTTTAAGGGTATCAATGAATTATCACTTTCGTTACCAGTGTGTGTGTGTGTGTGTGTGTGTGTGTGTGTATGTAACAGGAACGTTCTACATTGGAAAAGAAAAGTGTTACATTCACCAGCGTGTTATTACACTTTTCAGATCATATATATATATATATATATATATATATATATATATATATATATATATATATATATATATATAATTTCTTTTTATTGAACATATTTCATACGGAGTTAGTGTTACCAATAGTCCTCGACGTGTAAAATGTGAAATTATTAAGCAAATGTCGGTGTTACAGATGATAACCAGATTTTCACGTCTGGCCGGAGCCTGAAACACGTGAAAATGAACCTGGTCATGAGACGCTGAGGAGTGAAATGAGATGACTTGTTGAACGAGACCCTTGTCGTGGGCCACTTTCTCAGCGTGAAGCCAGCGAGACACAAAGAGAGTGACGAGACCCCGGGGCAGGACATAACACCCAACTCCAAAGAGTGTGTGTGTTCCTCCCCTACTGACGGGGCTGTAGCGAGGACTTTGGAATGTGTATACTGTGGTAATATCGCCACCTGCTGTGACCTCGTTATGCACGGTATGATTTGGAGGAAAGTGTGAGAGCCGCACCCTTCTTGACGTGCTCCCGGCCAGAGAACCCAGACAGAAGAACATCGCCAATGAATGAGACGTTATGAACTTCAAAAATACAATCTTTCTCCCGCTGTGGCATATATCCAGGGGAGGCGACCCTCCTGACGGTGGACGGCGGGTAGAATTAATGCATGTGAAACAAAGTAGACCCATAGAGTCGTCCAAATCTTACACGAGTAACTGATCTTCAGACTAGCAATCGTAAAGCTGCTTGGGAAGCCAATAGTATTATGAGATCTGTAAGGAAGTCTTTCAGACAGATGAAATAAAGTTTTGTGATGTTGTACACGACATTTGTACGTCCCCACCTTGACTGCTGTGTGAAGGATTGGTCTCCGAACTACAAGAGAAGTATTACTCACTTGAAAGATGTCCAGCGCGGAGCCATCAAGCTTATAGCCGAGCTACGGAACAAAAATTATTAGGAAAGCTTAAAGATTTTGAAGTTATTATCACTGGAGAATAGAAGGATGATAGGAGATCGAGGAGATACATACAGCATTTTAAGAGTTAAAGAGAAAATTGACAATAATGTCTTCAAATCGGCAAAATCACATTCTTAAAGAATTCAATAAATTTACATAAAGGTGTTTGGAATACGGATGGGACAAAAAATCTTCAGCCAGAAAAAGGATTGGAACAGTCTCCCACATGTGGTGAACGCTTGTACTACGAACGAACCCCATATCTTCCTCGACGCGGCCCACCAGACAGACCTTAACTTGAACATGACTCAGAGACGAGTCGGACCCAACCCAGCCAGACCTGTGCTCACGACACCGGCCACATCCCCTGCCACACTCATGACCAGCGGTGGCTCTGGGGTCGTGACGCTGACCCTCCATAATGTAGTAACTTGTTATTTCTTTTTTTGGGCGACTCTTTCACCCTTCAGCCTCTCTGCTTTTATCCTGTAGGCACGGCTTCTGGCGGTGTCGCCTGAGTCAGGTAGTGGGATTCGCTGACTTTTTCCGTTCTGGAAACTCCAAACTAAATCTTTCTTATTTTCAGCTGATTTTAGATCCAGCCAGTTCTGGCTCAACTGGGTTTTGTTTTCGTGTGAAGTTGTGGCTTTTGATTTTAAAATATTCACACACATTTTCCCCCCTGATGGCGGATGTAAATGTGACTCGAAAATACCACGAACGCAACTACTGTACATCGCCAGACACGGAACATTTGTCAAGTGATCCCTTTCCGGATTCAGGAAAGTCCGAACCTAATCCGTGTTGGGTTTAACGTGGATTTGCTCTTCTTCTTCTTCGTCACCGTCTTCTTCTTCTTCTTCGTCACCGTCTTCTTCTTCTTCTTCTTTCTTATCACTCTTACGTTAAGGAAACGCTTGCACTGTGTCCAAGTCATGATATCTATCGTCCCGTGCCACACGCATCGTAATCTGAGTCTTTTCTTTGTCCAAATCAAAGGTTGACCTCGACAGGAGGAGGAGCAGCAGCAGCCGCAGAGACCGTTATGATAACGTGGTGTATGTGACGCCACACAGCGGGTGGTGTTGCCCTGAGAGGCCAATGGTTGGCACAGTCGAGGGAGGACAAGGTAGGGCAAGGGAAGACCACCTCACACAGTCAAGTCTTCCACTGCGACCCGAGGATGCGCGCGCACCAGCATCGCTCCCTTTTCGAGGTCCAACCCCCTTTCAAAGTCTCTCTCAGTTATTGGTCAGCGTCATGTCCATGTCTGGGCAGCTGCTCCTCTTCCCTAAGTCCGCATAGAACAAGAACCTGAGCTCGAGAAACGTTCGCAGCCAAAGTCTGCCTTCGTCTTCCACGGAGTTCGAGTTGCACTTAGCCTGCAAAGACTGTCCTTGAGCGGTAGCACGAAAACTCGTCCTTCACAGTGACAATGAACACGGGTTCCCCACCCCGCCCGCCACGCCCACCTGTGCTTTACGGTCCCTCATATATTTTATGTAATGGCCTCATAAAAAAAAAATTATTTTCTGTATTTATGATTCCACACACACACACACACACAGACCACGATCCAGGGCAGTGTGGTCAAAGGTGAAATTTACAGTGAAGGAGTTGGAACATGGGTACTTACATCTAGACTCAAATACAGAGGAGAGGTTAAGAGAGGGGGAAGGTTGGAGGGGTTTTCAGAAAGCACAGAGACATCTAAAACATACTTTAACAAGATGCTAAGGGTCTTGAACTATACAAGGCTCATTGCTTCTGGTGAAATATCATCTTATACGCTGAGTATGAATACACACACACACACACACACACACACACACACACACACACACACACACACACACAAACACGCACACACACACACAAACCTCTTGAAATATTGTTCAAGATGTCGCTGGAAAAAAGGCAAAGTGCCAAGGGAGTGGGAAATGCCAAACGTCATGCATTGTCTATAAGAAAAGAGACATGGAAGAGGCACTGAACTATAGACCAGTCTCCCTGACGAGTGTGGTCTCTCAAGGGTCTGGAAAAGATAATCAGAAAGCAAATGGATGACTTCCTACAGAGGAGAATTTACCTACGTGAGAAACAGCACAGTTTTAGGGGAAAGTGGGTCATGTGTGACGAATCTCTTAGATTTCGACAAGAGAGTGAGCTCTGTCTTAAACAAAGGGGAAGGCTGGGTCGATTGTTTGTGCCTAGACTGCCGGAAAGCATTTGACGCTGTGTTGCATAGGATGGCTGGTTAAGAGGCTGGATCACCAGACAGGAATAAGGACAGACTCCACCTATGGAACGAAGATTATCATGGTAGAAGGGAACAGAGGACGCATGGCTGGGGAGTCTTCTCAAAATTGGTGGAGGTCACCAGCGGAGTAGTGCAAGGTTCTGTTCTAGGACCACTTCTCTTCTTGATCTCAAGGTCATGAGGTTGGTTTGGTACATGACTGATCAAGCGCAACCCGAGGGAATGTACATTAATGAGGATGGGCATCCAATTTTCGACCAACCTCGAAGGAAAGGATCAACGCCTGGGTTGTGTGTGGGCCGACTGTCGTGCCTAGGATTCAAAGACAGGCGAGCTCGACCTCGGGCCGGCCCGTGCTAACTCATGGTCACTAACGCTAACCACTATACCACTGAGGGTTTAGAGAGAGTGTGTGTGTGTGTGTGTGTGGATTGCCTAAATGTGAACATGGATCGAGAGCTGTGCACTCGTGCTCCTGTGCACCTCTTAACCTCACATTTTTCCCTCATTTTGCATTTCGAATTTTCTCCTTCGCTGCTGGCCTTTCTTTCACCTTTATTTAGCTTGTTCCAAATGTTCACTATTCCGTTGGTGAAGTGATGTTTGCCATGTCCTGTCTGACACTTCCCTTTCCTAATGTTCCTCTATGTCCTCTGGTTTGGGAGTCCCATTAGATTAAAAAAAAAAAAAAACTGAGTCGTATCAACATTATCGTGACCTCTTTGAATTAAAAAAAAAAAGTTTGTCATCAAATATCATCCTATATATCTATCTTCCTCTCCTTCCGTGTGAGTAAGTCGAGGGGCTTCCCATCTCTCCTCATAAATCACCTCACTTAGTTCAGGCTGCATCCATCCTTGTTGCTTTCCGCTGGACCTTCTTCTCCAGCAGCTCTTGTATCCCCAGGTGTGGCGAGCTGGCAGTCTCTCTGTCTGCTGGAGCCTAACTCCAGCTTGGGACGACCCATTCACTTTATGTATGCATCAACTGGAACATCTCGGTGTCTGCTTATAGGAAGGAAAATGCACAAGACTCTTTGATTCTCTCACGTTCCTGCTCACATGAATACTGCCTGTGGTGGTGGTGGTGAGGTCGACCTGATCTGAAATCGAAGTTCCCTTTCACAGGCAGAGTCTTGTGGTTTGTTTACCGCAAGTCGTAGTTTAAAGTCTGGTGTTCTTTCACCCTTCCCCATTATGTGTGTGTGTGTGTGTGTGTGTGTGTGTGTGTGTGTGTTATTACATATTTGTCCACTGCAGGTAGGTAAGTCCCACGCTTTGGGACTCTGTCTCTTATTAAACTCTCTTTTCGATTTTACTCTTTTTCTTCTTTTACTTTTAATTTTGTTTGCGTTTATATATCTTCATTTAGACAACCCTTTCATTTAATGCATTTCTACAAAAGCCCTTCATGTGTTTTTGACTCGTTTCTTACACCATCTTGCTATATGTCATCACTAATTTCGAAGAACTGTTCTCTATCAGAACAGGCAATTGGGCTCAGAAAACCTGGAAGTTGTTATTGCGTCTCCCAGCATATCTCTCTCTTCCGGTTTGGTCAGATTTATCGCCACAAACTCCTCCCAGCAACTTAACTCCCTCAGTACCAGATACAATCACTGTTGCCCTCTTCTAGACCTTCTCTATCAGATCTGCACCTTCCTTCAAGTGGGTTGACCAAACTGGTGATGGTTACTTTAATTCTAGTCTACTATAATTTGTAATCTTTATTCCTGAACATCTCCCAGCCAATTCATGTGAAGGAAGTTTTGATGCCAACCAATAGCTTGAGTAATATGTAAACCACCAAGTCCCTTTCTCACTCAGATTCATGTAATTTGTCTCCTGTGAGATGACGGTCATCAGTTGGCCTCCTTACATTATGTCTCGGCTTCAACGCTTTGCACTTGGTGGGACTGAATCTCAAAAGCCATGTGTCTGACCAAGGCTGAGGCGTATCTTAGCCTGTTCGTAGGATTTCAAAGTCCTAGGCTGTACCCTATGATCAGGACGGTGCGATACGTCCTTTAAGCAGGATGGTACCATCCTCTGGTGTCCGGGTCAAATATACCCATTCGTCGAGGAGACCCAAAGGAGATGAGCAGCTGGGTTGGCTGTGGGCCGGTTGCCGTATCCGGGTCTCGAATCCGGGGCCCGTTAGGTTGGTGAGTCGGAACGCTCACCACTGCACAGCGGAGGCTCGCGCGCGCGCGTGTGTGTGTGTATGTGTGTGTGTGTCATTACACTCGTTCCAATGACCTTCACACTTACCTCCTGTGGTTCATTTTGTCTGAATATGTGTCCATGTTGCACGAGAGGATTGGCATAATTATGGAAACCCGCTGAGGTCAGGATGGAGTGAGTGAGTGTGTGTGTTAACTGCCCTGCCTCACGTGCAGGGCCGCACGAGACACGCTTCCTAGGCGGCAATACACACGAGCAGACAGGACGGGAATATATCACAGTGAAGGAACATAAATGAACTTCGAATAAGTAGTTCTGGTAGTTCGATATGAACCACCGAGTCTCACATTGCCCGTAGGCAGCAGTCGGTCTTAGTCCTTGTTTAGAAAACGGAGAGGCGAGTGAGCTATTGTTGAGCGTTCTGAGACTAGCCAATGGTGTAAAATTGAAAATCGATCGCGGGTTCTGGAGAAAGTGAGAATGCAAAAAAAATAGTTTTTTTTTTGTGTGTGAACGTGGTGGTCATTGTGTTGCGTCAAGACTGTAGCTGCTGTGTTGCACTTAAGTGTTGTGTCACTGGCCTACAGTTATAGTCCACATCTACGTGCTTTGAAAGAGTTTAAAAAGCACTGAGTACTTGAAGTATGTATATATCTTTTTCTGTTACAGAAGTCATATGGTGGAAGTCTGAAGTAAAACCTTCATATATATATATATATATTTTTTTTTTTCATACATATTCGCCCCTTCCCGCGTCAGCGAGGTAGCGCCAAGAACAGAG
>JAYMFT010260530.1:0-10777 GCA_038088735.1 Panulirus argus
TCCACTGGTACATTCCTATCGAGCAATCTACCATATGCCTTTTTCTTCTCTTCCACAGCATTTCTAATCTCTTTTGTTCACAATACATAATCCTTTTTACTCCTTTATCCCACAACCTTGTATCAAACTATTAATTCTACAACCTTTAATGGTATTTCTCTAAGCATTTTAAACACCTTACATGTCTGCCTCCTGAGATTCACTGCATTTCCATCTAAGTTTTCAGTTACCTTCCTTTCATATTCCTCCCTTCATTTTTCTGATTCATCTTCTTGCTTGTCAACACTTTTACCTCTCTGTTCTTCCATACTGCATACCTCTACTTCTCCCAACTGTAGCATCTAGCACAACCTTTCTCAATTTTTCATCCACTACCACATAGTCAGTCTTAGCCTTTTGCTCTTCTCTTTCATCATTCCTCATCCATGTATATCTGTGGATCATCTTGTGCTGAAAAAAGGTGTTTGCAAGAATAAACCCCTCGCAGCACAAATATCCACAAGATAACTTCCATTCTCATTTACCTCATACACTCCCCATTTACCAACTATCTCACCAGTTTCGTCACACCTCACTTTTGCATTCACATCACCCATTACAACCATGTTCCTCTTATTCTTGACCCTGTTTATACAGTTATTCAAATTTCTCCAGAAACGCTTTATCTCATTCTTACCTCATATACTCTTCACATTCACAGGCACACATACCCATACCCAAGCACACTTCACAATTCCAGTCTTTCTTTCACCCACTTTATTCTTGATCCATTCCATCCATGTTCTGTAACACCCTCCCACACTCTTGGTGATAGCAGAATTGCCCATCTTTCTTTCCCTCTTCCCAGATAATTTTCATTCATTCCCATCCATGCCACTCCTCCTTCCATGCCCTCCCATATTTTGCATTCAACATTTCCATTTTCACTCCACACACCCTACCCAAGGATATGGGTTTCTCCAATCCCCAACACATCCAAACTACAGCTTTTAAACTTCTCCACAAGCTCCTTCCTTTTACTCTCACTAGTCATCTCATTTACATTCAGCGCCATCACCCTTAGTTGCTCGTCTCTTTTACTCCTCGGCATAACTGGTAGACTCCAGTGGCTTTTCTTAGCCTTTTCCTTCCTCACCCTTAACAGGCCACTGGCAGAGGGCAACTCCAGTGGCAGTAAGGCTCCAAAATTGTCCAAAAGCTAAAAAGTCCCAGCACACCTCAAGTGTTTGTCTGTACTTAAAAAGATTGCCCTGATGGAATTAGGCAGTGCCTCCCCTTAAGTTCTACCCCTAAGAAGTCATGTACCCACATGTACACCGAAACTTTCACTCAACTCTCCATCTGTTCTTACTCATGCATTTACTACTATATAAAACCATTCACACCATCCATCAGTTGTCCCCCTACCCTATATATCCCTTAACTAATCCCATAAAGCATTCCACTCGACTCTATCATACACTGTCTCCAGATCCATAAAAGCTGTATACAAATTCTTACCTTTCACTAAATACTTTTTTACAGTCATTTTCACCACAAAAATCTGATCCGCTCATCCCTTACCTTTACTAAAACCCCCTTGCTCCTCACTTAAGACATTCAGTCACTTCCTTCATTTTATCAATCATCACACTTGCATACACTTTTCCTGGTATCCTTAACAGACTTATTCCCATATAATTACCGCAAGGATGCTTGGCACTCTTTCCTTTGAATAAAAGAACAATAATAGCTTTCACCCAATCCTCAGGCACAACCTTCTGTTTCCCTGCTAAATTACATATCAAATGCATACAGTTTATCACATTTTCTCCTCCATAATTCAGCATTTCAACCATAATCCCATCCACTCTGAGTGCCTTTCCTACCTTCAGCCTCATTATTGCCCTTTTTACCTCCCTTCTTGCCATAGGCCCTTGCATTTGTATCTTCTCACTTCCATCATCCATACCCATGCATGTAACAGCTGCTGCCTTACCTTCTCCCACATTCATCAATATTTCAAAATACTATTTCCATCTTCCTTTCACTTCCTCCTTTTGATTCAGCAACTCCCCTTCCTTACTTCTCATGTTAACATTTCCACCTTCACATTCACCTCTTTCCTTTTTCACCTCCTTCCAGTATGATTTCTTATTTTCCTTTTATGACCACTGGTATGACCTACAAAATGTGAAATTGTGTTTATAGTTTTGAAGTGATGATATAAGGGTGCAAAGTGAGTGAGGGAAACCAAAAGAAGGGAGCTTGGGTATGAAATCCCAATGCCACACACTGTCTAAAGCTTTGAATATATCAAGGGCAACCACAAAGGATTCCCAAAAATCTTTCATGGATGATGAACTGACATTAGTAAGATGGAAAAGGAAAGAATATCACTAGTGGATCTCGCCTCAAGGAAGCCAAACTGGTAATCATTGAGAAGACAGAGATTCAAGATGTCTGAGGATATGGTAATTGAGGAGGGATTCAAAGACTTTGGAAATTGTAGATGTCTAAGCAAGAGGATGAGGTAGAGGCATTTGAACAGTCATCCTTCTTAGGGATGAGATGTACCAATGCATGCAAGCACAGGTACAAGTTCAGAGGCACTCTCAATACAAGGGGACAGATGCCATCAGGACCATGAGCCATACTTTTGTTCAGAGAAAGAGGTACTTTTTGGTCAGTTTGAAAAGAGATTATGGGAAGGGGCACAGAATTAGTAAGAGGAGCATCGGGGTGAAGAAACGTTAGTCATCTAGGATAAAGTTTGAGGAGAAACAGATACCAAAGAGAGTTGCTGTGGCAGAAACAGCTATGGTCCATTCAGAAAGAAAAAGTGATGGAAAGGTAGAGTGACAAGATTTAAGCTACGCCCTTAGCTAAAGACCTAACAGTGGATGAGGAAGAGAGGTTGTCGCACTTTCCTTGAATGAAGGAACGCTTTGCCTCATGGGTAACATACTTGCAATAATTATGGACAATGATGAATGTTGAACTGGAGTCTGAGGAGGGAGAGTTCTTCCAAGCCCAAAGAGCAGATAAATGCTTCCATTCCGGCAACAATAACCTCTCCTATATGTTCGGCAGAGACAGAATCACCACAAAATAAGAGAGTAATATACACAAGAAAAGTCAGATAAGAATTTTCGTAAGTTATTCCAGTCAGCTTTGTTGAGATACCAATATTTACACTTAGAAGGGTCTGCTGGAGGGGAAGATGCTATTAAAACAGATACATTTATAAGAATATGGTCAGATGAACCAATTGGGGCTGAGATTGTGTAGTTACAGTGTAAAGGATTAGTGGTGACAAACAGATCCAGAATTTTAAGAGAATGGTCACAGCTCTCAGGAATATTGATGGGATGTGAGATAATATGCCCTAGATTATTGAGAATGTGAGGTATGGAAGGAATTCAGTTTTCGTACAGCTCACTGACATCTTATTTTCACCCTGTGGATACCAGTTGGGCTCTTCCCCTCCGGCACAAACATTTTATAGGTTTGGTGAGTGCTGTAGGAGATGGGAGTTCACCAACTAAAGTGAATTTACACTGTTTGTGTGTGAAGATATTTTGCATATATCATGCCAAGCAAATAAGGAAGACACTTTCTTTGTTTCTGGGGAAAAAAGGCAAAAAAAAAGACACCCTTATAAATATTGTAGAGAGAGCAGGCATGTCAGACTTTGCAAGGGTACAGCTACAAATTGTATATACAAATTTAGATGAACTAATGGTTAATGATGAACTAGATTGAGAGACCACATTGGGGCAGTCATACCGAGACTGGGATTGTAGGAATGAGACATCAAAAAGATCGAATCAGAAAGATGCATTCATTCTGTCACACTTTCTCCTCCATACTTCAGCATTTCAACCAAAATCCCATTCACTCCAGCAACCTACATGCAGCTGAACAAAGTCTTTGGGATACAGAATAGGAAAGAAAGTTCAACTAATAGAGTATGGAACATTACTATAAGAGCTTTTGTGAAGTCTGTGGAACATACCTGAATATGTGGATAATGCTACATTTATGAGATAAGAAAACTCCAGGATGGTGAGAACCTTAAATGTGAAGACATCTTAAGTGACTCCAGCTGTTGTCAGATACTTGGCAAAAGGGCTACCCAACCAAAGGTAGGATGATAAAGATGGTACTGGACAAAGTGAATGGAAACCTAAATATGGTTACCAGGAGGTAGCTTGCAGAAATTAGCATGTGAAAGAGACCTGAAGTTGATATATTACCAAGCCTAACCTCAAAATTTCATGCCAGTAGAATTACAAAGGAGGCAGATTACTTCTAAGCCATTATCAATATTGCCTTTGAATACACTGATAAGAATGAACACAAGGGTAAGGAAGAAAAAAGAAGGCATCGGAGAGGAGTGAAATACAATTCAGGAAAAGATATAAAGCAAAAGAAAACAAAGATGTATGAAAGAGATACAGATGACAGAACAACAAGTAAACTTTTAAAGAAGTACAAGGATACAAAATGTGAGTACATCAGAATAAGTAAGGAAAAGCAGAAAGTGTATGAAGGAGGCATAGTGAAAAAAGCAAAATAAAATTCAAAGCAGTTTCATAAATTTATAGGGAGTAGACCAAAAGACTCAGATGGAAGGAAGGATTATAGAATTTAAGGATATGTCCAAGGAACTACATACAAAACTACAAAAGTTTCTTCTTAGTGAAGAGCAGAGCATCCCATAGTACTAGTGGTGAAAAGGAAGAGTTGACATCAGAGAAGATTAGACATGGCATAAGTAGGATACTAAAGGATCATAAAAGTGCATGGTTCTGATGAAATTTCTTCTTTATGTACTCAAGGTATATGCAGAGGTACTCTGCAGATCACTTTGATTGTTGTTCAAAAACCCTAGTGGATTTGGGACCAATCCCAGAAGAGAGTAAAGGAAAAAAAGATGTCAAACCTGTCTTCAGAGTAAAGAGATAAAGAAATTGCAGTGAATGAAAGTCCTGTATCTCTGACGAGCATGATCTAAAAGCTTTGGCGAAGGTAATCTGGAAACAAATGGATGAATATTTGTAAACACTACCTAAATGAAAGACTACAGCTTCAGAGACAAGGAGTCATACAAAAACTTCACTTTTAAGAATGAGCACTGACCTAGACAGATTAAGTGCATGGAAAGCTCTTATGTCCTTGGGACTGTCTTTCACAAGAGATCTGTCAAAGAATTGGAGCTACAAGCAGACAAAAGAGGTGGACTCCTTCAGTAGACTGAAAATTCCTTTAAGTGAAAGAGAACATAGGATGCACATCAGATTTGCTTACTCAAACTGGATAAGAGTAACTAGTGTAGCTTCACGGGGCTTGGTCCTCAGACTGCTACTATACCTGGTTTATTCAATAAATTTCCAGCTGGACTGGAGTCAACTTTGAGCATGTTTGTGGATAAGGCTAAAATAATGAGAGATTAAAATACTCCAGGATTAGGACAACCTTAAATTTAGACACCTAAAGTGACTCCAGTTGTCAGATATTTGGCTGAAGTTCTTCCCAACCAAAGTCAAGATGATGAGGAAAGAAGGGAGTGAAAGTAGACTTAGATATGGTTACTGTTTTACAGGAAACATTGTAGAAATCAGCAATTCAGAGATATGAGGTTGATATAGTACCAAGCCTAACTCCAAAACTACACATCAGGAGAATTGATAAGGAGCAGATTACTTTCAAGCCATTATCAATAATGTCTTTAAATACACAAATGAAATGTTTGTAAGTTATTTACAATAGAGTATGTGGCATCATTAGGGTTTTTTTCACTTGAGAAATGATCAATATGCTGAAGATCAAGAGGTATGCAACAAAAATTGTACCAGAAGTTTGGTACCTGAGATTTGGGAAGAGGTTAACGGCCATGGAATTACCCATGTTGGAAGGAAGGACAAGTATGGGAAGTGTTATGATAATAGTGTTCAGACTTTTGAATAGAAAGGATGAACTAAACATTGATCACTTAACTCATATTGGACATTTCTGGTAGACCAGAGGTCATAACAAGAAGCCAACTAAAAAGGTTACAGGAGATGTGAAGTGTTTCTAAAGCAAATGTTGTGGAAACATAGAACAATCTAATATAGGTAATCTTGAATGCAGACAGTATGGATGAGAGAGAGAGAGAGAGAGAAAAAAAAACCACTTTAGATGGGGTCTCATGAGCATAATGAACAAATAGGTATAATCACAAAAGGAATGAAACACACAGATTTGCACAATCCATATTATGTGTGTGTGTGTGTGTGTGTGTCTAGGTAATCACTTTTTGTGCTGCATTATGAATTTGGTAGAGATAAGATATTTGTATGCTATTTAGTTTATTTCTCTGTTCTCTTTCAGGCTGGGAGAGTAGTGAACTGTGATGATGTCATGCAGCAGTTGTCTTACTCTGAATGTGCACCTGTTTTTTATAATGAACTACTGACAAATTTCACATCTGAATGCGGGTGTTTTTCAGCTGTCCAAGACATTTTGAATATGTATCAGTTGGTATAGTCACTTTTACATACCAGTATATTAGCCATAATGTAAAGTAAGAATATTTCTTTACATTCAAAATTTAGTACTCTTCCAGTGTTTCACTGCTGTGCTATGTATTCTGATTATGAACAGAATACAGTTCCTTTGTTATCAAGAGCTGGTTTTATACAGTTTATAGTAGATGTTAAGATATCATTGTCAAGTATAGATACTTGCGTATACAAGATTTTGTAATTGTAAAGAATATTTATCTGCCAGACGACATTTTCTGATGTGCTAGTCTCTCAGAGTCTGAATTTTTTACTAATAGAAAAATGTCCACTTGTCCTTGCATGCATAAATCATGTATGAATTGCTTATTAGTATATTGGAGTTCATTATCATTTTCATGGTATCATAATATGTAAATGTTATGTGACCAGTAGCAGAAGAAATTGAATTCAGCTTTGTATAAACCCTCTGCATCTGTTAAAGTACAGTAGTTGTGTATGTCTTACACAATAAGGCCACTGAAATATATGATTGCAAGTGTCATCATTAGTGGATGAGGTTATTTTATAACAACTAAACATGTCGGTTTGTGTCATGAATCCTTTTATGCAGTTTCATGAAACTCTATGTTCACTTGTGATCAGTTTTTCTGATGACATAATTTGTGAAGAAGTTGATTGTAATGTATAATATAACTGAATCCAAAAATATGGTATTTAGTGCATCACATGCTAAATACTAATGTATAGACTAATGAGTAAAATTGAATGTCTCCGATGTATTACTAATATATCCATGTCATAAAGTGTTGTGTGAAAGGTGTCCTGAAGTTTCTAATAGAATAACCACGTATTAAGTGGAGCTCACACTGCAGGATATATTTTATTTATTCAGTCAAGAGACTTTGAACTCAAAGTTTTGAAGTTTTTGTATTTTGTAAAACTGTTTAACTGAACTAAATTTTTTAGATATATTTGTAGGTTATCAAACATTCATGTTTATGAGTATTTCTGGGTAGCTCAGAATAACTTGCTTTAGCAGTTATAATACTCATTTGCATGTGATGAGATTGTTGCATAATCAGTGCATTGCTCTTTTGTATGTATTTAACCAGTACTCTGACAAAAACTAAATATATTTCTGCACCATTTGGAGTCGTATCAAAGGATCAAATAAGATAATTTCCTCATGATTGTTAAGGCATCTACCAAGAGCACTTGTATACTATTAATGATGGACTTAGTTTGAATTGGCATGAAACACTAGTTCTAAGAATTTATCCTTTAGACGAGCCTGTGAATGTGAATTTTTATTTGGGATATACACAGAAAAGTTATAAAAGAATGTAGGAATTATATTAAAAATTTTTACAAAAGAAGGCAGCACAATGCTGTTAGGGTAGGAGAGGTATGCAAGAGGCAAAAGTGATAAAATGTACTTAAAGATATACTAAGCTGAGGATCATCAATCCTGTCAGATTTTGTACATATGAAGTTCCTGTGTAAAACTTATGCTGCTGTACCAGTTAAAGCAATTAATAACTCACAGTGGAAGAAAGCTTTTTATTCAGTTCTTATGTATAGG
This sequence comes from Panulirus argus, assembly GCA_038088735.1. Taxonomy (NCBI): domain Eukaryota; kingdom Metazoa; phylum Arthropoda; class Malacostraca; order Decapoda; family Palinuridae; genus Panulirus; species Panulirus argus. The sequence goes on from JAYMFT010260530.1 coordinate 8,074, forward strand.
GAACACTACATTAACCCATGATATTGACATATATCTTTCTCTGTATCATGTGATAAAGAGTGAGTAATAAGTGGACTGGAAACCTCTTATCACAGACTACAGATAGTGAGAAATAAGAAAGAATTTTTTTTATACCTAATTCCTTCTCCTGCCTTAGGCAGATGCTAAGTGTAAGGAAATTGACAATGGTATTATTTGCTCTCATCAACTCTTAATGTCCTGTATAATGTACCAAAATCAGAGTCTACCACCCACACCCAAGCCCAAAAGACAACTCCATGGTCTACCTTTTCTGCTTCATATGCCGGGGCTCAGCCCCTTGACAGTACATCCCCTTCACAGTACACACTCACCCTATATGCCACATCAATCCAATGAATTTTATCCATATTCACCTCTCACCTAGCAGAATGCTCTGGCCCCAAGTACCTCAATGCCTTGTTTATCCCATCCTTCCATCTATTTGGTCTCCTCCTGTTCCTTGCTCACTCCACTCCTGATACACTGATCCTCTTCATATGGTCAAGTTATTTAAGCATTCGATATCCTTCTATTATTTATAAGAATTACATTGGACTCTTATGATAGAACTCCCTGACTAATGTTAATGTGAATCCTATGACATATTCACCATTTCCCACATCAACAAAATAGTGCCATGAACAGACAAAGAAATAGCCTCATTTGTTCACATCCACACTTTAGCTGTCTTGCATAATATATGACTTTTATTGTAGCATATTTCAGTTGACATCCTAATTTGGCACATGAAAGAAAATTCCACTTTCTTTGAAATGGTAAATCTCTCATACTGCACACATCATAAATCAATGTCACCCCACTATGATCCATAACAAATTATACTTAATCTTTAAATTGCATTTTCTGGCTACTTTTCCTATGAATTTCATATGTGACTCTAGTATTTTCCAGTTATAATATCACAATATTGGTCCATGTAATAAATGCAAGTGTAATAGTGGATGGAGAGTTGAGCAAAAGTTTTGGTGTACATGTGTATGTGATGCAGGGTTGTGATGCACTGTGGCTTTTTAACATATATATATGAATGGATTGATAAGAGAGATGAGGGCAAAACAAAGGAAAAGGGGTGTAGAGCTGAAGTATGGAGGTGAGCTAAGATGGCTAGTGACAATCCTGTTTGAAGATGATGCTTTGTTGTTTGCTAAGAGTGAAGAGGAGTTGCAGAAGGTTGTGTATGCATAGGGCATTGAAGGTAAATGCAAAAGTAAAATAATGTTGTTTGAAAGTAAACAAGAGTGAAAGTATAGATTTTGCAAAGCCCTAGAGTAAGAGCAAAAAGTGTTGAACATTATAATGTGAGGTAGTCTGGGCATGTGATAAGAATGTAAGAGAGTTTACAAGGAAAGCATATGATTGTATGATAAAAGGGGTTGGTGTGAGAGGAAGACCACCTGTGACCTGTGAAAATAGATTGAAAGAGTACTGGAGGGAGAAAAATGGGTGAATGCATGAGTGATATATGCAAGGGAGGCATATAATGACAGGGATTGGTGATGACTCAAACTATTTTGCCATGGCCAGCCCTTTAATGGGAGTTACCAGCAAGAACAGTTGTCAGAGATAATAGGTAGATAGAAATAACACAGTACACTGGAGAACATGGAGAATCTATCATATTGTTCATTCCATAAATCGACATCCCAATGTTGTCCATGACAAATTAAACTAGATCCTGATTGTCAACCTCCTGATTACCATTCCTGAGAATGTCTAGAAATTTTATAATAGCATTTTATAGGTGTTACACCCAAAACAGGAACATGCAATGAAATAAGACTTAGGTTGCACACCCCATATATTGATATACACCAATTTCAGGGACAAATTATACCTGATTCTTATTGCAAATCTCCTAAACTATCATTATGGTAAATTTCATGAAAAATTGCACTATGACTTTCCAGTTATGACAAAACAAATTTGGCATTTTCAAGACACTACTTTTGTTAAATTGGTGAGTATACCATACTGCAGACTTGATAAATTGATATCCTCCCTCTGTCCATGACAAATTGCACTGGACTCATATAGTAGACATTCCTGACTACTTTATTGTGAATTTCAAGAAAGTTTATAATTACATCTTCCAGTTATGGCACCCTAAATTTGGCACATGCAGTGATATGCTATTTTGGTTTGATTGATGAATCTGACAATATTCACATTCAATAAATTGATATTTCCTCACAGTCCATGAACCATTACACTGGATTTTTATTACAGAACTCCTTGACTACTACTACTACTGTGAATTCTGTGACATTGTACATCAGAACTTTCCCATTATGAAACCAAATCTTCACATCAAATAGAATACAACGTTCATTCAGTTGGTGTAGCAGTTAGCGTTCCTGACTGTGATGCATTCACGGGCCACACAGGGTCGAGCGCATAGGATTGATTCCTAGTTACAACAGTTGGTCCACAGTCAACCCAGCTGTTCATCCACCCCTACAGGTTGGTTGAAAAAATGGGTATCTAGTTCAAGCTAGGTATATATATAGTGATGAGTGATTTAAATTTGAAGGTGAGTAATGTGGGAGTTGAGGGTATAATTGGTGCACCTGGGGTATTTAGTGTTTTGAATGGAAATGGTGAAGAGCTCATGGATTTGTGTGCTGAAAAAGGACTAGTGATTGGGAATACCTGGTTTAAAAAG
>JAYMFT010260541.1:0-10777 GCA_038088735.1 Panulirus argus
AGGAGATTCTGGGACCCGTTGGGGATTCTGGGACCCGTAGGAGATTCTGGGACCCGTGGGGGATTCTGAGACCCGTGGGGGATTCTGGGGCCCGAAGGAGATTCTGGGACCCGTGGGGGATTCTGGGACCCATGGGGGATTCTGGGACCCGTGGGGGATTCTGGGGCCCGTAGGAGATTCTGGGACCTGTGGGGGATTCTGGGACCCGTGGGGGATTCTGGGACCCGTGGGGGATTCTGGGACCCGTGGGGGATTCTGAATAGTTTGGTAGAGTCAACAGAGTTCCCTCTTGAAAGTGAGACAGGCAATTCACTGGCGTTCTTAGACTGTAATATTCAAAGGGATGAAAATAACCTAAAATTTACCGCATATCGTAAACCCACAAATGTCTGTTCGTATGTTCACTACCACTCTACTCATCACATTAAATTGAAACGTTCTCTGTTTTCATCAATGTTTCTTATAACATTTCGCATATGTAGTCCAGAATTCAGTGATGATGAACTCTGCAGTTTCTGTGATATTGGCTATAAATTACTGTCCCAAACATTTCCTTAATTCAGCTTATAATATTGCTCGAGTCTTTCTAATATATTCAACCTTAAGAACCATTTGTGAATATAAACATGTTAGTTGTACCCTATTGTAAGAACTTGCTTAATGTTCCTGTTTTGTTTGAAAAGTCCTTAATATCAATGCAGTCTTCATTAATAATATTACGGTAAAGCAAAGTCTGAACAGAAATTTTGTAACTTTTCAGGAGGGTTGTGTGTAGAATGTCCTCTGTACAGAGTGTGATTTGATTTATACATTGGTCAAACTGGTAAGGTTCTTAATACCGGGGTTAGGCAAATATTGTTAAATGCAGTCAAGAATGCAGTGCAATATTTGTCCACTCAAAGACGCTGTCATCAGACTGACTGGAGCAGTGTTAAGGTTATGACATACGATAACTCGGTAATGGATAGAAATATAATTGAATCCTCCGCTATCAAACATATTAGAGATATTATTATGAATGAAAATGTTGGTTTATATAAATCAGATAACATGTATAACTGAAAAAAATTGTAAATGTGTTTCCCAGAACACAAGTTAACCTGAGGTTGTCCCTTGAGAGAGGCGAGGTCGTAGAGGGCGACTTGCGCCGTGATCCCCTCCCCCCGTATCTTAATCCATCCGCCGGCCGCCCGGTGGCGTATCGGATTCTGCTTCTGTTTATCTTTTCTCAGTCCTGACGATGTAATTATACGAAAGCGCTTGGCACTTTCCATCTCCCGTTTTCCTTGGTCTTACCTGCAACTTGAGTTTACACTGGCTCCTAAAGGGGGGGGGGGCAGACATGACAACGACCCGTCCGATGTGAGTTAAGTATAAAGTTGTGCCTGACTCTCACAACTTAGTGGTGATGGTGAGTACCCACTGGCAGCTTTATCTGGCCACGTGACTGACGGTGATGCACGTTGATTGGTCAATGTGGTCCATATAAATAATGACCAGACGCCGTGATTGGCGGGCGATGGTCGCGTGCTTCAGGTACCCAGAAGCCCTGATTGGTGCTCTAGTTCCACAACTCCAGTTGTAAGATGCAGCCATAAAAGAAACTTATGACGCATTTCCACAGTATGAACGAATATCATAACCACATTTGATTCCGGAAGACGTTAATACGGCTCCCCCAGTGTTTTTTTTTTTTTTTTTTGGTCACGTGATCCGAGACACCAATCATAGCTGGGTAAGCAAGTTACGTGATGATTCACCAATCAGCGCCTCTGGAATCCTACATCACTTTTAACACCCATGAATCAGGTGAGCCCACTATAGCGCCTGAATATACGTCCAAAACTAAACTCAACTCCTCTCTCTCTCTCTCTCTCTCTCTCTCTCTCTCTCTATTTCATCTTCAAAATCACACACAACCCTCTCACATATTTAGAGGATCCCACCCCCCTAAAATGCACATAACTCAGAACACAGACATATAGACAGACAGACAGGAAGACAGACTGACACTGACAGACATACAGACACGGACACTTACAGACACACACACGCACACAGAGCCACAGCGTCTGTGCTGCAGTATTCCCCGGTCGTCAACAGAAGCTGTGCCATAATCTATGGCTGCGGGTCGACACATATTTGCATAGTGACATAAGCAGGGGTATGCAAATGAGGAGCGCATAGCCAGTGTTAACATGGACACGCCATGTGTACAATCGGCCAACATGGCCCCAGCAGCAAGCCACGCACACCATGTGTATAGCAAGAGAAAGTATACACATACGTTACATACACGTATATATGCACGTATATATACGCAGGAAATGGCGAGTATATATATACACACACACATCTGATGTGGACTTCAATACAGTTAAAGGCATTCAAAAAGTACACAAACACACACACAGAGACACACAGACACACAAACACGAGTATCAAGGGGTTGGGAAAGAGCGAACGTCGTACTCATCTACAAGAGAGGAGACAGGGAAGAGGCGGTGCACTACAGATTGGTCTCTCTGACAAGTGTGGTCTGTTGGGCTCCGGAAAAGACAATCAGAACGGAAATTGATGAATTTCTACAGAGGAGAAATTACGTAAGTGAAGTGCAACATGGTCTCAGGGAAAGGAGGTCATATGTAACAAAACTCCTACATTTCCAAGAGAGAGTGAGCTCTGTCTTTGACAAAAGGGACGACTGGGTAGACTGTTTTGTTTGTGGACAGTTAGAAAGCGCTTGACACCGTCCTGCTGGATCACCAGGCAGGAATATGCAGAAGACTCCTCCGATGGATAGAAGATGATCCTAGCGGCAGGGAACGAGGACGCATGTTAGACGAGCCTCCCCGAAATGGGTTGAGGTGGCCATTGGAGTGCCACACGGATCGGTTCTGGGACTATTACTCTTCCTGATTTGTATTACTACATTGTCACAAATATGGAATCCGACCTGAATATGTTTGCAGATGATGCAAAGGTCATGAGAGGAGTGAAAAGCGAGGAGGACTGCATCAGCTTACAAGGGGACCTAAAATGATTCCAAAGTTGATACGATTCATGGGTGATGAAGCATAACACGATCAAAGGTAAAGTAAAGAGGATGGCACATAGTAAAAGACGGCATCAGTGTGATCATTATCCGGCGGGAGATGAGCTGCAGGAATCTGTGAGTGTGAGAAGGACTTGGGAGTGGACATCGTTCCTAACCTGTGGCCGGAGTCCCACATTAGGAAAATAGTTAAGGAGACAAACTTTCCTAGCAAACACTGAAACAGCTGTCAATTTTTTGGATAAGGAAATATCTAGGCAGCTGTTCATATCCTACATAAGGCCAACACTAAAATACGCACAAAGAGCTGATGGAGAAGGTCCAGAAGAGGGCAACAAAGATGGTTCCTGAATTAACAATACTGAGTTACGGGGAAAGGCGAGAGGCTTTGAATTTACCCACCAGTGAGGCGTGACCTGATCGCAACATTTACGTATATAGAAGAAATTGATGAGGTAGACAGTGAACAGTTCTTCAAGGGATGTGGGGAGAGAACAACCAGAGAACGTAAAGTGATACTAAGCAAGAAACTTGTTCATGATGTTTATAAACACTTTCATGGTATAAGACGTGGTTAATTCTGACACCATACAGAATTGTCCGAGGTTGTATGATAGCAGGGAATACTGTACAGCAGATGGGGTCCCACCAGTGTGTAACCCCCTCCACGTTCAGTATAAGAGATGGGGTCCCATCAGTGTAGAACTCTCTCCCCGTACAGGACAAATAGATAATCACACGGACAAACAGACAGACACCAAGACACAGACACAGACGCACACACACACATAAGGCCATGTCACATATCTCGTGTGTGCCCAACCCCAGTCAGACACATATGCCATCTGTGTGTATCGTGAACATTTCTGTTTATCAAATGACAATAAACACAGCATACACATATCATCCAATACGGGTATACAGCTTAATTGTGTACGTCTGTATGTTGGTTCTGATATATCTATGTGCTTAGGTACACATCAATCACCTGCATGGGTACATATGTATGTATGTATGTAAGTATTACCCTGTATGATTTCTGAACGCCTCTCCCAGCAGTGAGAGTCATGGGAGGGCAGGGCTTCCTCTCACAGCCACTGGGACCAAACCATTATGTCCCATCTATATCCCAGGAAGGTCGGGGGACCGGACCAGACCTGTCAGGTCCTGGTGCCACAGGCGCTGGACCCCCCCCCCCCACTTGCCTCTCACTATAACCATGAAGAAAAAGAAGAACAACAACAAGTACAAATCATCTTGCTATCTGTCTGGCTTGCGGAGGGGGTAGAAGGGGGGGTAGAGAACCAAACACAGAGAAAAGATACGAAATAATAAGAAAAGCAAATCTTTAACTGATGCACGTCTATCGTTCTTCCTGTGAGGTTGTGTTGAGCTGTGAGCCCCAGCCAGACTGGCTTAATCAAGCTCTCGTTAATAACATCATTATTACAAGTAACAAATGACTCAAGAACAATAATCAGCTCTAAGAATTAATATCACTTTTTACAAACTTTACTTCTCTAGCGACTGCACGATCATGAGTTGTGAGGTGAAGACCTCATGCCTAACACACTGGCCTCATATCACGTATTCCTGAGAGTTCTACTCTCTCCAGTACCTCATACACAAATCATCCTTTCTTATCAAAACATAAACGCAACATCACATCAACAAAGACACTTATCATCTGTCTCCTTGCTTTAATAGACTCCCCAAACGCGTCATCGCCAAAATGTACCTCACTTAAGAGGAATCACTAAACAAAAGAATCTGAAAACAAAATCACTCCAACAAACTCCTCCTAAACTTGTACACAAATTTTTCCATAGCTATCATCTCTGCGCCCAGACCCGCACTGACGCTGGCCAACGGCTGCAGGAGTCCGGCACGCACACACACACACAACAGCTCCCGGTTCAGACCCCACTTTAAAAACTACTTACACGCCGGTCTTACTGCCACTTACAGAGCTACTTACTGCCACTTACCGCCACTCCAACGCCGCCGACAACTATACAAATATTGCCAACCCTCCTCAAGACGACGGGGAAATATTGACCTGGTGAATGTGGTGTGAGGGGTAGACTCGCCGCTGGCAACACTATGTGTGTGTGTGTGTGTGAGGCCAGGACATGGAGTGTGTACGGCATGAGGGTCACCTCACAACCCCTGCAGGTGCTGTGAGGTTTGCGTCGTTGGCTGTAATGAGGGTGACGGCCATAATGAGCGAGGCAGGTTATCGATAGGCCTAAACCCCAGGTGACCCGCCATTGTCCTGTGATGTGCGGCATGAGGAGGAAGACACCCCAGCGATGAGGAGGCAGATATACTAGTAATGAAGAAGACACAGCAGTAACACCTCTCCTGCAGGCCATCCCGCACCACAGGGCTTGTGCGCTGCTCCTGTTCACGACTCACGTAAACTCTAAACAAATCAGAGGAGAAACAAACACTCAGAGAATTCTAATGACAAACAACATAAACCTGTACTGCCCTTTGTGTGTGTGTGTGACACGAAACCAGTCTAGAATGTACTGGACTAATCAGGACATTTAGCAACTAACCAGCAGTGAGAGTCTGGTAACAAGGGAGGCAGGTGCACTTGGTGGTGTGTGGATCCCACGACGGCCATGGCTCCTCAGACAACACAGGACACCAAAGTCTTTAACTTGACGTCAATAACTATTATTCATAACTTTTTTCTAAGTTTCTCAGTCATACATCTTAAAGCTGTTCTCGTACAAAATGGATAAAATCATAAGTGTGAATACGAGAGAAAGACTGTAAAATCAGAATAACCAATCATACTAAATGACGCAAATGATAAATAATCAGACGACTCGAAAAGTGGACAAGGGCCACCAGGTCTGCCTTACCTGGCCGCTCCACTAATGGCCCGTCCAGCTAAATTACCGCCAGGCCACCACACAAAAACATTATCCCGGCATTTAAGGACCTCACAGCCTCTAACAAGAAACGCTAAATGGACGGAGAGATTTCCTTCTTACGGTCCACAGCGCGTAAAACCTGACCCAACAGAAATGTCCCGAATGGTGAGGCCCACTGAAGTGAGGCCCGGTATGGTGAGGTCCGGTAGAATGATTATATATATATATATATATATATATATATATATATATATAAGGGGTCCAGAAGATAACTTAGAAACATTAAAGGAGCGGCTTATAGCGTTATTGGTCTACGGTACAAAGAACCATAGAAAATGAAAAACAGTGTTCTCATAGCACTATAGGAAATAGAAAACCAGTAGTAAAAATCTTTACATTTTTTCAAAGTTCCGTCAAAGAAGAAAAAAGTCAAATTCATTTCTTTTTTTTACATAAATCTATACATCCAAGTTTGGCCTTCTTGTAAACATCTGCTTCTTACATACTAATCACACTGTCTCTCATACTAAGATCGATTTATTTTTCTCTCTGATAAAAGTTTTTAGCCGATTACTTCGTCATGTGAGATATGTCAACATAGGGAATACATTTCATTTATAAATGTCTAATGTTGAAATTTAGTCTTTTAAATCGTGCGGAAAATAAGCAAAAAAATAAAACACTTGGAAATGCATGTTTCTTTTTTGTCTTTAGAAAGAAGGCTGACCATTTATTGATGACCTGCAGTAATTAAACTTGTTTTGATGTATGGAGTGTACAATGTAGCGTAATGAATTGGGTTGAAGTAGACAGGGTCCCGTGGCGCTGGTGTAGCTGCAGGAGGTGAGGCAGGTGACGAGGGAACGGCAGGATCCTTAACCACTCAGCTGGGGAAGGTAGGATCCCATACCTCACCTCTCCTGTCATAACGTATACACCAGTTCTTACCCTCTCACTTTTATCAGAGATGTTTCCTGCCTCCCTCTTCCTCTCACCGACCCTCCTGCCCCAGATCGATGAGGCCCGCCACTGTGGGTACCCGCTGGTGGTGCAGGAGATAATGGCCGCTGCTCTCACTATCGTCCTCCTCCACACTTGACCACACACACAATGGCCCCCCCCCCGCCCCCAGCCCGTACCCTGCGCCACTCCTGCCGGGGCTGCCTACCCTGCTCTAGCCCTAGGACACCATGTCCTGTCATACTGTGGTGTCACGCTATGACACGGTCTGTCATATAGTCGTATCGCCTTATGACATGACCAGTGGTGTCAGCTTATGACACGAGGTGAGCGTGCAGGTAACGGTGGGTCGGAGTGGGTGGTGGGGGAGAGGGGTGGCCCACCCGCGACGCCGCCAGTGGGTGGTGGGCAGGGGACATATGGGTGGGTGTCCTGAGGCTGGTGGGCCCACCCTACCTGAGAGAGAGTAATGAACATGCAGTAATCTGCATAATAAGGGCTGTCCCCTACCCCTACCACAGTGTCTACAGGTGCACTTCTGCCTCATAACAACACTAGCTGCAAGTAGGTTCATGCGGCGGGCTTGAGGATAGTGAGGTTATGAGGCACAACAGTAACAGGACAAAACTGCTTTTAATTTTCTTTTATATCTGTCTGCCGTTTCCCACATCCACGCGGTAGCGCTGGGAGAAGACGTAAAATATCCCAGCTGACTTACACAGATGCTGCAGTTGTCTAGTGTATTGTTGTATGATGTATGGTGGTATGTGCAGTTGTTGGTGCATAAGGCAAATACGGGAAGAAGAGACGTGAGGATATTAGTGTGGGCAGGTTAGGGCTGGGAGAGAACGGTGGATGGGAATGAGTTGTGGGGAAGGATATAGAAAACGTATGACGTGTTCCGATAAGGAAAACGATAATGGCGTAGAGCGATATACTGAAGACAGTAACCTACTGTCTGGGTTTACGTTGACAGATGAGGTTGTTACAGTCTGGAGAAAATGTGTGAGTAACACTGTTGATTATTGTGTGGCCAGTTGCAACGGGTATTATGATACTCCAGCCACTTCACGTTTTGTGAGGGGGATCCTTTTCCGACTGAATATTAACTTGAATTCTGACTCACAGGAACCCGTCGCCCGTCTGCATGATCCTCACTGCCTTGCTTCCCTCTGAGGGATTATCTACACCACTTCTCTCCCCGCAAGTAACCCGCTGCTCTACTCTGAAAACGTATGCGGGTGGTTGCTGTGAGCATAGGGGAACAGGGCGCGTTGTACTGACCACACAGGTCTCCCCCACAGATCAGCCCTCCTGAGGTCGGGTCGGCTGCCCAGCCCGACACATCCCTGAGCATCAGACCATTCCCCAGCGTAGGACACTGCCGACTGGTGGAAGGCTGTTCTGGACGGAGGACAGAGGTAAGCGCCATCTGTGTGTGGCCTCACCTGACCTGTCGTGAAAGATGCACGGACGTGCTATCCCTCAAGAGTCCCCAGCTCACGATCCTTTCCCCTGCAGAGAGTAACAACCTTAGCCCTTAAATGCAGGCGTTCTATATACGATAACTGATGCCATCCAGCACGATGTATCCTCTTGGAATTCTAAGAAAATAAACACTTGTTTGTGTTACTGTACTGCAATTCCTTCGGTCCAATAAATCCCTCAATATAATCGCTCCGACCATTGAGCACAACAACCCTGACCCTAACGCCAACAATGCGTGAGGCACGATAGCCGGAGGGAACGACGTGCGGCGGGCGTACGCTACTCCGGACCCCGTGGCCGACTGGCTGGCTCAGCCTCACGCTGCACCTAACACGCCTCAGAGGCCGGCCGGGTGTGACGACACACGCCGCTCTCCTTACCTGAAATTGGAAACCTCGCCTTTCACGGCGATGGCAGTCATTTGGATATTTAAATCTCGCGTGGCAACGCCCCGAGAGCCGGAGAGAAGTGACCGTCTGGCTGTATCGTAATGACAGACTGGGCTCCGGCCCGCCCGACCCGACATGACGGATCGCCGGCCCGTCGGATGCGGCTGTTTTCCCAGCGGGAGGCCCACTGCCCCTCTGGTACCAGTGATGTTATAGGAGGTGCAAATCTATCGGTCCTCTAAATATTTTGGCGGGAATATTGGGCTGCTGAAGTTCACCCAGGAAGATAACAGCGGGACGTTCCATGATATAATATCCCCCTCCCCCCCGCGGCGGTTGCCGGGAAAGTCGCACTGCTTCCCGAGCCCTTCCTGGCGGGAGAAGCCTGACATCTGATTCCGTTTCGTTTATGATAAAGGAAAATACTAATACCACGACAGGGACTCCCCGGGAGACGCTTACTACATCAGCGGGTGAGCCGGCCACACGGGAGCCGACACTCCGGTGCGGATGACGTGCTCGTGTTGCAGAGAGGACTGCCCCGACCCCGTCTGTCGCACCTGGGCCGGTTCCAGCTCTGCATCCTTCCCTCCACTGCAGATATTACTGCTGTCCCTTGTGCCCGAGGGCTGCGTGCCCCCCGCCCGCATCGGCCACACCACGCGACACCGGCCGACCCTCTGCCACACACCATCACTGCCTGACCGCTGACAACAAAGGGATGACGGGCCGTTGTCACGTCTGTTTCCTTCCCTACACCGTTCACTTCTGGAACTGTCTCTCGGTGTTTCCTGACGCGACTTTCCCGATGTTCTCTGCTCCACGCAGGCGCTGGTCTCGATCAGGACCCAACCCACATCTCCGGCACTCCACATGAAAACACAAATTATGGCGGCGGCGGGGGGGAGAGGGGATGTCTGTGTCACTCTAACAACCTGCGGGGTGAGGGTCTGTGGCCCAGACCGATACAGAGGCAAGGCGGCGGGTCTGTATTTCCGAGCGTCTTCAGGAGTTTGGGCGCGGCTGGACCTGCCTTCGGAGGTGGGAGGGTTCGAGCGTGGGTCCCCGCGGCCCGGCTCTGGCTAACGCGGACCCGGGCACCTGCAGCCCACCCGCGCGTTGTTAACATAAACAGGCCAGCCAGAGATTTCAAGATGTCATGGGAGGCTGGGCCCCAGGCTCACACATGGAGGGTCCCCACAACACCTCACGTGGAGGGCCCCTTCACCTGTGACGGGACCAGGGTCGTCACACATCCAGACAACAGCGTCACCTGCTCTGTACTGTAAGGGGAAGGGGGCGGGGGGGGGAGACTATAAGATGACAGTCAAGGAATTGTGAATGGATGTCGGTTCCCTGTTGTTCTGGAACCTTCCTATGGAATCACTGAAGGTTGACATGAAATATGAAATCGTTTGCGTTGCTGGAAACACTTATACAAACTTGTTATGCAACGCAAACGATTCGTCGAACTAATGCAGTGAAACTGTACTTGGTGAGGCCATGTTCTTCATCCCAATCATTCCATATTCCCGCCACCAACGGTTCCCGCCATCAACGCCATCTTAAATTACTTTCCTCTTCCGGCAACACGTCTAAGCCGTGACGCATTACTGGCAACATTTGTCATTAATTAATTTCATTTATATCACTGCAAACCTCGGCTCACGAACCGGTAAAAACGTTCGCAGTCAAACGTGTAATTTCGGTTTGATGTCGCGGCCCGCTCGGCCGGCTCACTCGGCCCGGGCCACAAGCAGTGCGGCCCAGACCCTGGTGCAGGGGTACAAGAAGCGGTCATTCATCAAGGGCAGTGCGTCTCCCACGGCCATATTACACCTGACTCCTGAGGCGGACCAGCTTACGTCAGTTGTTCCTTAATATGACAAACCAACATTTATATGTATCAAGCCCATCTATTGACGATGCTATATATATATATATATATATATATATATATATATATATATATATATATATATATATATATATATATA
>JAYMFT010260552.1:0-10777 GCA_038088735.1 Panulirus argus
ATATATATATATACCTTTGCTAAGGTTGAAAATAGCTAGAATTTCAAAAAACTCTCAAGGTATCAGGAGCTGCAGCAGAAGTAATCAAAAGTATTGAAACTTTTCGTTCATGTTGAACTCCCAGGAGTCTTGCCCTGGCAGTAACGCGTCCCATGGAATCGACTTAAGGGCAGAGAGGTATTGGACCCTCCAGGGGCGCTCAGGCCTTATTCTCAGAGCTCAGATTAACGATTGGGCTCTGAACCTCGCACCCTAGCGTTCAAACGACCAACTGAGCTCTCGTTCCTCGCACCCTGGCGCTCAGTGGAACGACTGGGCTCTCATTCCTCACGCTCTGGCGCTCAAATCATCATCTCCGCTCCAAAACCTTACAGCCTGTCCGTGAAGTTGGCATCCTTAAGTCGCTCCCAAACTCCTCCCTGGGTTTAGGGGTGAGATATGATGCCAAATCCAGGCCATCCTGCACCAGACTTTAGTTCAACGCCTCCCTCCCTCGTGTGGTGGGTCACCCTTGCCCTCCACCTGCCTCACACCACAGAGATAAAGTCCAGTCTCCTGTAACCCAGCCACAGGCAGGTCCCGCCCGTCCGTCTCTCCCTCCCTGTGAGGCATCACCATCGTCCCCTGATTTTTTTTTTTTTTTCTCTCAACTTCAGTATTCAGTCCGGGGTCGTCTTTCCCACACCCTGAACGACTCCTCCCGTCGCCTTGAGTCCCATCAGACTGTCCCTAGTCGCGCTCCCACTCCTCCCAGCACGACCTTCCCTCCCTCCCTCCCTCACTAAGGAAAACAGAGAGAGGCAGGAACGCCCTCACAACTCACATCTCGCGCCTTTACTACTTTCCCTCGTATCTTGGAAGTCTTCATGATTTTATTTTTCTCTATTGCTCTCTCATCTCAAGGATGCTGGAGCGCAGTGCTACTTGGCCACACCCACGTCTGACACACACACACACACACACACACCTGAAAAGCAGGTGTGAGGGTGTCTGTGGGCCTTGCGGGGCCAGCCAGTAGTTGGCGACAACGCTCGAGCGGCGGCAGCAGCGGCGTCAATACGTCGGTCCTGGCAAGGCTTTCACCACCCGTCTCCCCATCCCCCCCCCCCATCCCCCCACCCCCTCCATAGCCTCCCCCCCCCACCCACCCACCACGGAGGCCAGGCAGGGGGAGGACTGCTGGCAGAGGCCAGAATTACCTTCCCATCGGAGATTTTTTTTTTCGTATTTTCTTCCTTTTTCTTTACCTCAGGTCTCTAGGTCTGTACTACAGCTCCTCCTTTTCTTTCACATTTTGACCGTCAGACCCCCATTTTCTTCTGTACGTCACCCTGCGCGTGATATATTGAGGGCAATCTTTGATATCAGATACATTCATCACATTACTTCTTTTTTTCGAGGAAAAATCGTGAATTATTACATTAAAGCCATTAAGATAGAGGAAATTGCCGTCTCTTGTCAAGAGCTATAATATCAGAAAATGCCATCTCTCTCTCTCTCTCTCTCTCTCTCTCTCTCTATATATATATATATATATATATATATATATATATGATAAAGAAAAAGTTGTTATCCTGTTAGGATCTAAATTTATGATATCATAATTTGTTACTCTGTCGAGATTTTGTTGGTCACCAGCTATCATTATATATCGAAAATTGTGACTTATTACTCAGAATATTTTCATCGCATCGGGAACAGCGACATTAAGGAACACTTTTGTGCTCAATTCTTACGAATTTTGTAATTTACGAATCATTACACAAAAAAAAAAAATTCTTCATCATACTCTTCGTTAAGATAAAATTCTCCCGTAAGGCTGAAAAAGCAAAAGAAAAGAGAGAAAAGTAGCTAAGATAATCAGTATTCTTGAAGGTTGAACTTGGGTAAGCCGAGATAAATCCTTCAAGGATTAAGTCGTAGGAAAAGTTTCGTAAGGATTGTTTCTCAAGCGTCGGGGAAAGATTTTTATCTTTTTGACGTGTTCAGAGGTTCAGGCCCGATGAGATTATTGATGTATAGAACTGTGCAACGTATAGGATTATTGCTGAGAAATGAAGTGCCGGAAATAACCAATAAATGAATAAATAGAAAAAAGAAAATGCATCGTTAAAGTATAAATACGATTTATGTTTTGTTTTAATCTTCACTGGATTGGCTGTGAGCCGGGATTCGAACAAGGGTTTGAGAGATTTACCAGTCATGACGCTAACCACAGAATCAAACTGCCATTAAGGCATTACAGATGTCGATCCCATAGTCTCGTTCTCAAAGAGCTTTAACTGAATCTTTTTCCTTTTTACACCGAATGATAAATGAATAATGTATACAGCAGCATGTCCTCGTCTCGTCGACTCTCACAGAAATAAGTAGCGTCGGGTTATACATACGTTACTGTTCCGTTCATGAAGTAATGAATGTTATCCATAGTGAAGATGAGGAGATCAAGCCATCGTTGGTCTCTGACGTCAGTGGAATCCGAATTTCACGATGATCAGACGAGATACGAGAAAGAGAGAGAGAGAGAGAGAGAGAATTGCACTCTTCTTTTTTTTTATTTCATTTTCGTCTAATTCCATCTCCTGCCTTGGTAAGGCATCAGACTTACAGTCGTGTTTCCAGGGACGACCGAGGGAAGGGGGTCACGTTCTCTCACAGCCTTACCCCTCCTGCAGGGGTGGGTGGGGTGCCTGTCCCCCACAGTGCATGATTGCGGCCCGTCCTCCTCGGCTGGAACCCGCCACCACTTAGCCCTCCCGCATCCATAACCCCGCAGACGGTGCGCGGGAGAAGCCGCCAAAACCTGGAAGCTTAAGAGGTGCTGTGGACTGGGCTGAGTGTGGGAGAAAGGGTGAGTTATGTGGGGGAGGAGGAGAAGGAGGAGGAGGAGGAGGAGAGGGAGAGGGGAAAGGAGGAGGAGGAGGAGGAGAGGGAGAGGGGGAAGGAGGAGGAGGAGGAGGAGGCGGAGGAGGAGGAGAGGGAGGAGGGAGGAGGGGAGATTTGTAAAGTTTCTGGGTGGAAGAAGAAGCTGGAAGTGGAGGTGGATGGCGTCAGTGGAATGGAAGGAAGGACCGTACGTGTAGATGGGTTGGGGAGAATAGAGGTTACTGGGGAGATGAGTTCGTGTTAGAGGAAGATAGATTGGAAATAGAGAGATAGATGGATAGAAAGAGATAGATAGATAGATGGAGAGATTTGCTTTTGGTTCCAAAGTTAGCTTCTTTTTCGAGCGTCACAATTCGTTTCGTTTGTTTATTACAAAGGAAAGTGTAACTAACATTTATGATTTTTTACAAAGGAGGTGGACGTCATCTGCTTACAAGACATGATAAAATTTCTCGTCCACACCGCAAGACGAGAGATGGATAAACTAAGATAGATCGCAAATCACAGTAAAGAACCTGAAAATATCATCTTTATTCTCTAAATATTGTCATGGACAACAAAACCGTCGTGTGTCAGCCATTAATCTCTTTTTAGATTCTCCCAGTACTTGTAAAGCGAACTATTTAGGAGACACTTGGCATCTCTCCATTCAATATTGATACTAATTTTTTTCCTCTTAGTTTCCATCATCTTGATGATGTTTGGCTGGTTGTGTTGAGCGTCCCAAACGAAAAACCGACCCTCTTTCCGGAACCTCTTCAAGAGACGGGTTTTTTTCTTATCGTTTTCATAATTAGGAAAGACGTTCCATTAGCATTTTTGTTCCCTTCACCGGAAACGCGCTCCGAGGCACTGGCCCAGGGTCCCACGCCATCAACGGATGACGTATAGCCCGCAGGGTGTAGGATAGAGGGGTTGGTATTGCATCCATAGTGAAAAGAAATTCTTCTTTTTCTTCTTCTTCTTCTTCTTCTTCTTCCTCTTCATCGAGAGAGGGAGGGAGGGAGGGAGACTGAGTGTAAATAGCCACACCTTGTGAGACACAGATAGGTAGATAAGTCGCAGACTGAGAAACAGAAAAACAAATGACATTAAGCAGATCAAAAGATATAAAGATAGATACTGTGTTAGACAAATAGATACATATGTGAGGAAATAGATTAAATGATGGATACGTAGAAAGGTATGGCAGATAAATGGACATACGGGTATATACGATTTCCTAGACGAGTGTGTAAATAAACGATGATAGATCACCTTGTGGTACTCCGTGACGTAAGAAGATGAGGGCCGCCAGGGACAGCACTTCCCCAAGTCCTGTTGCCCAGCCCTGGTCCCCTCATCCATCTGTCTTCAGCTCCCTTCGAGAAATCTAAGGGCTTGTTGTTTAATGGTGATTTATTCCTCGCCGTTTCCAGTGGGAGATGGATTTGTAAATCGTGTTTACAGGCAGGAGGGAAACAGTACAAGAAAAAACGTTATGTAACAGTGACCACTGCCTTACTATCGATTTTGTGACGATATGTAAATGTTTCAAGGATAGTTATTTTCGGTATTTCCTCGTGAAATAAGATAGAGTATATTCTAAATTATTTTACATTAGTTGATCTCTAGTACATTCTTAAATGTCGTTGCTATAGATTTTATATGTTTAGTTATGGAGGAATTTATTTGACCCGTTGTTGGGGTTAGGAGCCACCAGCCTGTCTATAACCATGATCGATATTAAAGGGTAAGTGGCACAGCCTTGGGAGCCACAGGAGTTCCTGGAAAACGCTGGTCGGTTCTGGAGTAACACCTGGACCCTCTCAAAAAAGGGGCCTGGGACAATTCTATATATTTTAGTGTCCGCATACGTGACTGTCACGCAAATATATAGTAAAAGCAAAAACAGACAGGTGTCCAGATAACTTCCAGTGTGACCGGTCCTTGCCTGGCCCCTAGACGAATCTTCGTCACCACCTGCAGCCAACTCTTCGTCTTGGCTTTCCACAAGGTGTAAAGTCTTCCCTAGTGCGTAGCATTAGGACAAATTTAAACGCCGCTCATTTCCTTGATTTTTTTAATTTATAATTTCGACTTTTTTTCTTCTAAGCGTTCTTGAATTTTTTTTATTTTCTTCCTTCTCGGTGTGTATATAGGGATTTTATTTATTCATGTACGAGTATGATTCCTACCGCTAAAAGCAGAGTTATGAAATCATGTGTAGAAATTACCATCATCATAGGTTAATGGATCAAATGATAACCTAATTTTACGATATAATTGCCACTTATATGGCAATTATATCCGAATTTTTAACCAAGTCATTTATGATTATAAATGATTATAAAGTTACAACATATAAGTCCAACTTACCTCTTGGTCATCTGAAAGTATATTACATTTACAAAGAAAGTGTTGATAAATGTGGTAAATTACTCTTTGAAGCGTACAGATAAGTGTCACATGTTCATACACACACTCACACAGACACGCACATATACACTATGAGGTCAAAAAGAAAATTATCTGATATAGAATGAATATGACAGTCATTTACATGAAATTCAGTACAGAATTTTAAGTAAAACGTACCACACGTATGGTAAAAAATTCAACTTCATATATGTAAATACCTAGCCAAACTTTCTGTATTTTCATAACACAATTTTTTCTAGTCTAATTTATCAAGAAAGAGTCGTAAAAAGAAAATAACACAAACACTACATTGGATTTAGGTAGCTTTTTTCATTCACAGTTTATGAAGAAATTATCATATTTTATTACTGAGTTTTATCTTTTAAGAGCCAAATTTAAGACACTGGTTGATGATAAAAGCGTTGTGATAACAATTATTATTACTTTTATACATATTTTTCTATCTTTGACCCACATTTTTCCAAATCGCTACACGACAGAAGTGACCTCAATAATCTACAAGGCCCAGTTAACGTGAGACCCCAATCAGTGGTTAACCCCGAATGGAAACACAAATTCCCCCGGGAAAGCAGCAGAAAAGAAAAAGTTAAGGCTTAGAGACGAAAGGTCAAGCTCGAGAGAGAGAGAGAGAGAAAAGAAGTTGACCTCTTCTCTCCGCGTCTGACCTCAGAGTAATGTGTGGGTTGGCTATGTGCTCGCACTCTCTCTAATTAGTGGGTAAATGGTGGTGCCCCAGCGGCCTCGCCACCGGGAAACTAAAACCCAAGATGTTCTCGTTAGTGTGGACGAGACTGAAGGGTATAGATATATTACCTTTCATTCCCAGTGGGAACTGATGATCATTGTAGTTCGGGACGTCTCTCGGACAGATAAGTTTACAGGGAAGACGGACGTATGTAGACAGTCGAACAAGGCAAGAGACAGATAGATATACTTCAGGTTGAGGAAATGTAAACAATTTTCCTTCTTCTTCCTCCCACATATAAAGGCTAAAATATCACAGAACTATCCTCATGACCGCCGGTGCAAACACGTCCTAATTTGGCTCCTGTGGAACCTGAGGAGTTCTTCTATAGCCAGCTGAGGATTTTCTTTTCTTTTACAAAACATAAAGCAAAAAAAAGATGTAAGTATAAACTATTTTTGGACTTTATCCCTGGAACGACTGTTATTGTGTTAAAGATTTATACATTTATTAAGTTACTTTGCTCGACTGTTGATGAAGTAAATTATGAGTGCAGGCAGATTAGTATATCAGTCACCAGCTTAATCATCCAAGCAACTCGATATCGCCTGTTTATAAAGGTCAAACCATCATACCGTAGGGTCGTGCAGTCGTGCTTGAGGGTCGTTGTGTCTTGTCCAGGGGTCTTAAGCATCTTGCTCAAGGGTTGCACCGTCTTGCTCATCATGGGTCTTACCGTCAAGTGAGATAAGAAAAAAAAAAGAAATGGAAATCCAGCACTAGCCATTTTCCTTCGCCTGCTGGGGTCCAGGCGACGACTGCGGGCCAGATTGAGAGGGTGGACCGGAAGGGTGAAAGTTTCCAGAGGCCCAGGACGATCGGGAGTGGTGGTGGGCAGTATCCCCCTCCCCCCTGTGGACGGTAGAGTTATGGCCGACTTTCCCTCAATACTTTGGACAGGTGTTGTCGCCCCCCCCTCTCTCTCTCTCTCTCTCTCTCTCTCTCTCTCTCTCTCTCTTGGTAGAAAGGACGGCACAAGCTACCTAGACAAGCCAGAAGACATTCCATCCGGACGAGATAAACTGAAGTGAGAGATACCTGGAATGTTTTGGAAGTTTGAACAAGAATGTTGTTCTCAAGATGACGTAAACAGGAACAGGACAGCGTTTCGCATAAGACCGTCAGCAGAAGCCGAGGATTCTTTACAAATGAAAATAGAATACAGAAGAAGAAAGAAGAGGCTTTAAAGAGAAAACATTGGATGAATGAAAGATTAACTGTAAATAAAGAGAGTATAAAGGGACTTGATTCTATAAGGAAGGCTGACGAGGAATTGAACAAAGGGTAAATGATAAAGTGATCATGAACTGTGAGCCCAGAAACAGCTAATCTCACCTTCGTTAAAATGAACATTATTTCTTCCCTACTGGGGAAAGAAAGGAAGTGGTTTATATCAGTGAAAAAAAAATGATAGTACAGTTTAGATAGCCATATGATAAGAAAAGATCAATATTTGGTGGGTGTTACAATTGTAATGGTTTTTTTATCATGTATGATGAAAGATAACGTTAAATGAAATGTAGGAAAGATATGACATGAAATTGAAATGAAGTAAATGGTGAGAAGTTTTATAAAGTGATAATGATTTATAGAACAAGTCACAATGAGTCTCAATGAATTTAGGGTTCATACGTAAAGAAACAGATATGCAACTGTTATGTGATGATGCAAGATGTGTGGGTAGAGAGGCGACATAAACCACAGAACAAAGGAAAAAAAAAGAACCATGGTGTTGAAATTCACCAATCATTTCGCAAAAAAAAAGAGAGACCACAAATATTTTATTCCGACTCTGTTAGTGTAGAATTTTTGTTCCCCAGATCAGCAAAATTAAAAGCGAGTCGTATGCAATGGGAACATAAAGGTAATCAGGGCCAATATCACTCAGTATCAGCAATATTACCCAAATTTATCATTACATCTCTCCATAGCGGCCAGTGTAAGCCATGGGTGGTCATCAATGGTCTATGAATAGCTCTTCAAAGGCAGGGTAATCATTAGCATCAACACAGTTTGGCTGTATGATTTGGGTACATTTACTGGAATATATATATATATATATATATATATATATATATATATATATATATATATATATATATATATATATACATGTGTGTGGGTGTGTGTGTGTGTGTGTGTGTGTGTTTGTGAACTTAAAGAATAACGTAAGTAACATTAGAGATCATCAGAAACAAGTTTAAAGACTTACAGAGAAATGTTTCAGGACTAACATAAACTTCAGCTACACACAGACAAACCTGAAGGTTGACATAAACAACGTTTAAAGACGAGCAAACATTACAAGAATGAACAGGGACAAACAGGTCCAGAAAAATATGATAATTACATTAAGAGAAAACTGCCACTTGAAAACCCCTATGAGTAATGAGATTTGCATACCTCATAGTGTGACATCAAGGCAGTAAAAGGTAGCATGACTGGCATAGTAAAGAGTGAGGGATCTGGACAAGTTTAGAAAGCTTAAATAAAGAGAGGTGTGAGGGAGGTATAAATTAGGACATTTTTTCTCTAGCACTCCTACGTCTTCCTTCAACACAACCATTTCTTTTCTTCAACTCTCCATCGCTGGATTTTCTCCATCACTGCTTCTTTCTCTCGTATTCTGTGTGTCTACAACGCTCCGTCTGCCGTCAGCAAACCCGTCCTTCTCCAGCACCCCGTCTTTCTCCAACATCCCGTCTTTCCCCATCATTTCGTCGTTCTTCAACACTCCAACCGTCTCCAGCGCTTGCATCTTTCTCCAGCATTCCGTCTTTCTCCAACGCTCCAACTTTCTCCAGCACTTCATCTTGGGAATGGTGTTAACACCGCATCCCTGGAGTGTGGTCTGTGTATGTCCAGGAAACAGAAATTCATTTTACTTCTACTTAATCTCATTCTTTTTCTTATTTGTTTTTGTCTTCTGTGTATTCTTCGTAGCTTGATATTATAAATTTATTCATCATAAAATGAGGTAATATTCTCGATTTTTAAAATGGATAATGTTTTCTGTATTTTCTCTACATTTACTACGAAATACAATGACAGCATTATGAAAGCATAAGCTTATGCCACACCTTGGCAAATGCTTTGGACGTTCACGGCAGAAGAGTCACCAAAATTCCAGAGGGAGGAGGAACAGAGGTGAGAGAAAAGATCACCAGTAGACCTTACACTGAGAGAGCCATGCTGGTGATCAGAAGACAGTGAGAGTTAACAAGAGTATCAAAATATTCTAAGGACAGTAGAAGTGAGCGCGTTGGGGCCATCATGAGAAGGGCTAGAGCGGTCTCTTGGACGGGCCACACCAAGACATGCTTCCAAGAGGAGGGAAAAGTTTTCAGGATTCTCTGGACAGAGACGAAATGCGTGAATTAGGATCGGGGTCAGCTCAGAGGTACAACCCTGAGGCACATTTTCTTGGACTCGAGGATTTATGCCATCTGGGCCATACTGCTTGCCCTCTTGACTCTGGGAGAGTCCTGGGAAGACCTTGCGAGAGGAAAATGCAGGAGGGGACATGAGTTTAGTGGAAGGGAGCGGAGGAAGGGGAACGGGGTGACTAAGACATAGAATCATCCAAATTGGAGCAAAAGAAAATTAACATAACGAGAAAAGATCGACTGTATCAGGTAGAGATTTATGTATAGATTGGTCATGTTACGAGAGAGGCGGAAGGGTTGAAATACAGACGTTACTAATGCCGCTTTCAGATTAAAGACCAGAAAGATTTATCAGTAGGAGAAAGAGGAAAAAATCAGATCGGCACATTTTCTTTCTATGATCTTAGGAAGACACCAGCTCTGCTGTGATTCCGAGCAGAAGTAAAAGAAGAGTGGGATGCGGGGGGGAAGAGCCTTATGGCCCGATACACTCAGGCCCTGATGCCAGAGGCGTCAGGGCAGGAGCCATCAAACCAAGGCTGAGAGGAGATAAGAGTGATAGAAAACCAGACGTAGAACTCCATCCCTTGTTTATTTATAATTTTCTTCGATTATCTTTGGTTTCCAGTCTTGTAATTACTGTTGAAATAGTCGACGATAGAATAAAAACCAGAATACACATCTTTTTTCTGAAGCAGTGGATAATATTCGTGGGAATTTTTGCCACGTGAGTTGAACATACGTGATTCAAGTGGACCGTTTCAAAAGGTTTTCACGTGTAGCAATGACGTTGTCAGTGCGAGCGTATTCAGGGCCAAACAGAGAGGGGATGACCCGACCCACCACAAGCCCCTGTGTTTGTGAGCCCACCTTGTCAAGCTGGACTAATTTGCTTGCGTCACTAATTAATGGTGTCCCTCCAGTGTATTTCTCATTATGGCAGAGCTCCCGGCTCGCTCGCTCCCCGTTGACGCCACAAACACCAATAAATTTCCCACTGAAGAACAACAGAATTTACCACTCGTTCTGGTGGGTTGCTAGCCTTGCAATATATATATATATATATATATATATATATATATATATATATATATATATGATAAAGAAAAGGTTGTTATCCTGTTAGGATCTAAATTTATGATATCATAATTTGTTACTCTGTCGAGATTTTGTCGGTCACCAGCTATCATTATATATCGAAAATTGTAAATTATTACTCAGTGACATTAAGGAACACTTTTGTGCTCAATTCTTACGAATTTTGTAATTTACGAATCATTACACCAAAAAAAAATTCTTCATCATACTCTCCGTTTAGATAAAATTCTCCCGTAAGGCT
>JAYMFT010260563.1:0-10777 GCA_038088735.1 Panulirus argus
TATGTGTGTGTGTGTGTGTGTGTGTGTGTGTATTGCTAAAAGATACTTTCAACAACTTAACTGCGAATTCTGAGAGGATGATCAGTGATGAATCATGAAACTGAACGTTATTCATGAAATATCATGTGAAAACGTATTTGAGTTTTTACGAAACTTTTTGATCGGTGAGACGAGAGGAGATGCTAAAACAGAATCTGTCTTCTAATTACAAAGAGTTAATTAGGTAAAGTAATTATTAATTGCATTTACTTGGATGAACCAATGAATCATTGACTTGCAATTTCACCTCGAGTGAATAATACATTCTGATGACATTCATTCATTAAGAGAGTAATTCATTAAGAGCAGGTGAGAATGATCCTTCAGGTAACTGCAACTGGTGAGTTAATGATGATGAAGAACGCTATTATATTTAATTACTGACTAGAAGCCATGGTCGTATTATCAACAACCACCATCTTAGCTCTACAGGCAACAACCATAAATGAGAATCCACAAAAATGATTTTTAAGTCTGTATGCTCTGTTTTATGGGGTAACCTCACTCTTGATGATGTTTCATTTTTATACAGTTTGAGTTCTCGTGAAAAATACCAAATGTATCATATATTATTTTTGCTTATCATTATTTTGTTCCATGCGGTTTATCTTCATCCTTTTACCTGCTATATGTTTTTCTTCATCTCTTATAAGATAAGTTGCTTATGTACTGATATGAAAATGATATTTTTGAAATATGTAGCCTGATCATGACACTGAATATTGGCATATGCTTCCTCTTGTGTGGGTCTGTGTGTAATTGCTGTAAGGGCAGGGAGTTTTGCACACGTGGATACCCATTTGTTGAACATTCTGTACCATTATGCAACTTTTTAGATTTCTATATGCTGTCACCATTAACTATATCTCAGTCATTTTTTATCGTTCACACATCACTCTTGTACTATAGAAATGTTTCTTTAAATCATTTGTAACAAGTTTCTTGCTTAATTTCATGTTATGCCCTCTGTTTCCTATATTCTTACACCTCTCAAAGAACAGTTCCACGTTATCTAGCCTTAATCGGTGATTTAGCTCTCGTAATTTGTGGTACAGGTGCCCATAGTTGTGGTACAGTTAAAGCTGCAAACGCTGATCTCCATGTATAGTGAACCTCTGCTCGTCTGGATTCGAAGCGTCTCCAGCTGGGGAGGAGACGAGCTGTGGTGGAAAAATTAGGGGAGAGAGAGCCAGCAATGTTTACTTCTTATCAGCAAATGATATACGTAATTTGTAAGGAGGGAACAAACAGAAAACGTTGTAAGGTAGCACGAATTATACTCTTCCAAACTTAGCTAAGATTTGTAGTATGAACACATCATTTAGTGATTATTGTTCTCCTCACTCTGTCCTGATCTTTCCTTCCAATCAAAATAAGTGGTTAGGATAAAAACGGTCAGGATCAAATTTCAGCTGCTTGATATTGACAACGATAAGAAAGCCTACCTAACGTGTAACCTGTGAACATATACAGTACTTCGTCTTAGTGTAATAGGCTCAACGCTTGCTGATTGAGTGACTGAATAATAAAATTCTTGGGGAGCTTATTGCTTGCGTGCTTGGTGCAAGCAAATCGAAATAGGGCCGGTTAAAGTAATATTTGGGACAGCATAAAGTCCATACCAATGAAAGGGGAATCATGCTGTTTAAACTCGCATTGCCTGTGACATAATTACTTCTAAATATGGCAGTGATTTTACATTGATGTGGTGAGTGAGAACAATTTCCTCCTTCAGGCCAATTGGCAAGCAGGTCAAGGCTACAGTGTTGTCGTTAAACTGAAAGAAATGATAATCAAATCTGCCGCATTTTACGTATAGTAATAGTAATGAAATAATGTATGATGCCATGTAGCAGCTCCTACAGGTTATTTAAACGGCAGTATTTAAGGACGTGGCAAGTCTATGGTATCAGGAATGCCTGTATTCGTTATATGCTGAAATGTCAAAATGATGAAATCTTTGCCGAGCAAATTCTGTCTTGGTTATTCATAATGGCCTACGTCATACGGTACTAATCGCATGGTCTACTTCTAGTCTGGAAATAAAGGCAAAGTCTAAGAATAGAACTGAGTAAAAATAACGCGTGAAAGCAGCCAATTACACACAAACCGAGGTGTTTTCATACCTCACTGCTTGAGGTGGAACACTATTTCTCTCCTGCTCACCATGGCAACACCAACAAGACAAGACCAGCTAATCAAGCGCAACCAAATCATCGCCCTTCGTGGGACTGGTCTCTCCATTCGGGTCATCGCCCAGCAACTCGGCACCTCCCCTTCCACCGTGGCAAAGTGGATCAGAAGGAACGAGGAAACTGGTGATCTAACAGACCTTGGTAAGTTGAATATAGTTTGAATGTAATCATCGCTGCATACTGGTAAGCAGTAATGCTGCTATCTCCTATATTATCATGAGTTACGAGTTTCAATGCTTTTAATTTCATTATAGAAAGGAGAGCAC
This sequence comes from Panulirus argus, assembly GCA_038088735.1. Lineage (NCBI taxonomy): Eukaryota > Metazoa > Arthropoda > Malacostraca > Decapoda > Palinuridae > Panulirus > Panulirus argus. The sequence continues at coordinate 2,501 of JAYMFT010260563.1, forward strand.
GGCCACGGCTGACCACCAGCCAGGAAGACGAGGCCATAGTACGCACAGTGCAGGACAACCCCTTCAGCAATGTAGTTAGGATCCGCGAGGACCTGCAGCTACCAGTTTCAGCTGAGACTATCCGGATGCGCTTACACTAGGGGGAAGTTCACCGCAGGGTTCCTGCTGTGAAGGAGCGCCTCACCGACCAACACCGCGCTGGCCGCCTCGCCTTTGCTTGCCAGTATGTCGCAGAGGATGCGGATTTTTGGTGCCGTATGGTCTCCACTGATGAGAAGAATTTTACCAGCAACAACCATGGCAAAATACGCTTGTGGGGACTCGATAATACTAGGTAAGCATAAATATAACTCGTATAATACTAGAATGCATGAGAACATACAAACTTCATACTGAAAGTAGTATGTATATTTGTTTTAATTTCTTTTATAATTATAAGGACGAGCCTGGTCTGTTTCAGTATCAAGACTAAATGTGAAATAATGATGGAGGAGGATAGCGACTGCTTTTCATTCATCTGATCTTTATTTTCGTTCATGCCATTCTGCAGGTGTGAAACGGCAGTATGTGTAAAAATTAAGAGAAGTATATGTTCAAAATCGTTTTTTAAAGGAAATCAATTTGTCAAGTAAATTGAAACGGAAATATTTCTTATTAGAAAAGTTTTATTTAAAATCAAGTAACTGTAGCCACTTAATAAAATCCTGAAACACTGCTGTGAAATAAAAAGACCAACTAATACACTATCTGCATTTTTGTGCAGATACGAGCGTAGGAACATCTACGAGGAGGCGCGGATTGGGCACGTGACAGTGAACGTGTGGGAGTAGATCTCCCTACATGGTATGGGAGACTAAACCAGGATTGAGGGCAGGTTTACTGCTGCAAAACATATTAGTATTTTGCAGGATATTTTCCTCCCTTCATTTCAAGCGCAGAACTTCCCATTCCACGCCGGCCACATCCTCTTTGTTCACGACCGCTGCCCTGTCCACACGGCTGGGCTTTTCAGCAATGGTTTGCTGGCAGAGAGGACCTGCAGTTGCTCGAGTGGCCAGGCAAGGGGTGCGGTATGAACCCCATTGAAAATATCTGGGCAAATATCGTAAACTGCTGGGAGCCAGAGAGGGAGCGGACACCAGACGAACTAGTCATAAGTGGGAAGTGTTCAAGAAACAGCCTCACCTCATCCGCAACCATGTCTCCTCCGTGTCAAACAGATCAAGGGCTGTGCTTGAGAAGAAGGGTGGTTGGACTCGCTGCTAAGAAAGGAAATGGGGAAAAACATACTAAGTTGTCTGAGTATCCTACTGAACTTGCCTCTATTGAAATTCTTTAAACCTTACAGATGTTTCCGTGAAAAGTATAATCAACACTATGAATAGACGAATTAGATAACCAATCTGTCACATTTTAGCAAGCGTGATATAATCGTTTGTCTTACTAATTTCGTTGAAGCAAAGCAAATCATCTCTGATGCCTCAGTGAGTGACTGGGTTAGAGTGGACTGCCAGGGGCAAGGGCCGGTGTCAGTACTATAAAACAACGGAGATATAAAGAAAACTACTTTGATGGGTGCGACGACACTCCTTTAAGAGTTTCATTTTAGCACAGCTGCTCTTGGCCTACTCCTTTTTGCATCATTTTTGTTCTTCCTAATCAACATTTCATGACCCAAAGAGCAAATGCTGTAATATTTTCTGGTAATGGCATTACTGCACTAAAGATACTATTGTGTAAGTAAAGATTTTGTAAATACAGTATTTGAATTAATCAAAACTGTTTCCACTCCAACCACCTATCAGTGGAGGGTTCGTCGAATAGTTCAGCTGGCAACTGTTTTTAAACTATGCCTACTTAAACTCTTTTCCAGGTGGGAATAATGTTGGCAGTCGTGTGGCACCTCTCATCTCCTCACACCCCCCCCCCCCCACCCACCCACACACACACACACACACACACACACACACATATACCAATACACCAATACTACCACAACTGTCTTCCATTCCCTTATGGCCTATATTGTCTTGAGACATAGAGTAGGAGATCGTGTGTCCTCTATACACCCCACTTCCCTCAACTGCTCAGAGTGCACCGTTCGAGCAACAAATATTTGAGCTTGAATATGTCAATCCTCACTCTGCTCTACAGTTACTAATAAAATGGTTTGTACCCAGCTTTCATTGTTTGGCAGTAGTGAGGAAGAATGAGATATAGGGCTATGAAGAAAGAATGATCAAAATTGCTAAGCAATTACTGTTGGTAGATTTGTAAGATCGACCACTCTCTGGCCTTTCCTCACCAGAAAATTTATTTTTTTTAACTTGTTTGCTAGTAGTCAGACAAAGTATTTGGATGTTAACTTTGAGTTCACGTTAACTATATCAAGAAAAACCTTATTACCTACTATTAATCTTGAATATGGAGACTCTACTTGACCCTGCTATTTGATGCAATAATACACGATAAGTATGTCTAAAATATGATCGCACTGCTGTACGGTGATGCACTTGCCTTGGGTAGGCCAAATGGAGTATAATGAATTAGATGAAAACAGAGCAACTGACCAAGCTTTCCATATTGTCTCCGAGACGCAGGGTAGATTTCTATGACAGAATTCAGTTGTTGTAATTAAGTGAAGGAGATTTAGAATGTTTTGGTAAACCTCACTTTCAGGTGAATCAGTACCTGAAATATCTAATCTTATCAATTAATACCAACAAGGATATTTATGAATCGGTCGTGACCGATCTTTTATCAATAAGTCTGACACAATTTCACGGAGTGATTGACGATCTAACTAAAACGATTAATAACTGACTTTCTTGGATACTCAGACCAACTGGAAAATCAATAAACACAAAATTAGGGATGTTATTTGATACAAGTAGTTGAGCGTTGATGATCGTAAGGAAAGGGTGAGGTCCTAATGGCAAATGGAGTTTACTTTTCTTCAAGCTCTGATATTTTAGGAAACGCAGATTTCAAAATAATACTCGCAGTTCCTTTAAAACTTGCCTTTCATAGGTATAATCAGCTGGTTTCATGACTGCTATCTATTCAAAAGGAACATCTAAGTGATTCAGTGTTAAAGCGCAAACGAGCACACATTTACAATGAGAGAGAGACCCGGGCGGTCAACCATATCCTTTAATCTACTGAGCCCTAATGATGAGCTTGTAATTGAAAATATGGGAAGCTCATTAGTGGTATGAAGCACTGCAAAAGTTGTTGGACAAATGCAGAGAGTGCAACAGTGATAGAATAACTAATGGAGTGCCGCGTTGGTGAGGTTGCTGCAGTGATGGTGGTCACTGCGTAAACAGGCATATATCAGCTCGTCATTATGGACAATCAAGATGAAAAAGGATTACAATTACGAGGATTATGTCGACTGTAAACAAGTTTCTCATTAGTTAAAGTCATCCTGTCGTAAAAAGAGCAACATGCTATCATTATTAACCTTCGAATGGGTAGCAGTATTTCTAAAGTTTCCAAACGTAGAGAAAGACATGCACGAACATGAAGAGAGAGAGAGAGAGAGAGAGAGAGAGAGAGAGAGAGAGAGAGAGAGAGAGAGAGAGAGAGAGAAGTGAAGAAGGAATTTGATGTCGATGTGCCAAAGTATTTCTAAATTGTAGATATCAGCAAATTACGTGTAAAACAGTAATTATTATTTGTCACAATTCATTATTTGCTTTGCTTTCGTAATTATTACTCTCACCCTTCGTTTAGTACCACGTTGTAGACATGATGTAATCACAATCAGGAATCGTAATCATTGGAATCGATTCCATGTTTTTTGAGGAATCGTAATCGTAATCGATTCTATTGTTTCCAAATCCAAATTAATCATAATCGATTCCACTGCAAAGATCATTGTAATCATGATTACATTATGATTACTTGTCAGCTGTGAAGCTCAAGTTTATGCTCTCCACAGAAAATAGCAAATTTAGGGAAAAATAAAAGATGGAATAGGCCTATACTAAGATTGAGAGTGTGGATTAACTATAAAGATTATATAAAAAGTACCCAAGAAAAGTTTATAATGCAAGTGCTACACTGTTAGCAGAGGACGGGAGAGCTGAGGACGAGAACTGATTACGTTCAGCTGGGCCCGGCAGCTGGCCAACGAGATAGTGTAGGTTTGGAAATATAGCGTTTTTACATCAAGTTGCACTGAATCTAGTTATTCCCTTGCGGTTTTGGCATTATTTTGAAGATATTAACTCTTGATTTTTATGCCTAATATTCTCATTCATATTTCAGGCAATAAAACATCTCCTTGGTTCTGTTATCCTCCGATAATGTAATTTGTAGTCGTAATCAATTAGAAACCTTTGGAATCGTAATCGTAATCGATTCCATGGATGACGAAATCGTAACACTCTGCTACGTTGTGTAATATCACCTCTGCCTCTGCTCACCCTTTGACCCCTCTGCCCCTCCCTTACCTCCACCCCCCAACCCCCCTGCCCCTCCCTTACCTCCACCCCCCAACCCCTCTGCCCCTCCCTTACCTCCACCCCAAGCCCTTTGCCCCTCCCTTTCCTCCACCCCCCGACCCCTCTGCCCCTCCCTTACCTCCAAACCCTGACCCCTCTCGCCTCCCTCTCCCTTGTGAATGATTCGGATCTACGAGTCGACTCCTCCCGGGGTTCACACGTACCAGAACGTTAGGACTGACAACACTGACTGTACCAGCCAGAACTGTGGGCAACTGTACCATCTGTGTTACTCTCCTCTAGACTTTCTTTGTTAGCTCTGTGCTTTTTTTTATGAGGGGTGACCAAACTTGAAATATATTCTAAGTTTCGCCTTATACAGAATATAAACAACTTAAACGGGTGTGTGTGTGAGACAGACGGAAAAAGACCCATCCACTCATATATACACATATATACATACACGTATATGCATGCATATATATATACATATACATATACATATCAGCATTAATACATATATGTAAACACACATACAAATGCATATATACACAAGTATACATTCATCCTTGCTCGTCTTCAAGCAATCTCGGTGCCATCCTGTCCCACAGGAAGCAGCATCGCCACCCCTGCGTCAGCTAGATAGCGCCAGAAAACAGCCGAAAAAAAGACCACATCCGCTCACACTCATTCTCTGCCTGACATATGTAATAACAGCGAGACCACAGATCCCTATCCACATCCAGGTCCCACAGACCTTTCCATGATTTACCCCGGGCATTTCACATGTCTTGGTTCAGTTACCTGACAGCACGTCAGCAACCAGTATACCACATCCTTCCATTTCACTCTATTCCGTGCACGCCTTTCACCCTCCTGCATGTTCAGGCCCCGACCGCTCAAAATATTTTTCTCTCCATCCTTCCTTCTCTGTTTTAGTCAACACTTTGTCCTTGTTCCCTCCACCTCTGAAATATATATCCTCTTTGTCAACCTTTCCTCACTCATTCTCTCAGTATGTCCAAACCATTTTAGCACACCCTTTTCTGCTCTCTCAACCATAATCTGTTTATTACCATACTTCTGTCTTACCCTTTTGTACTTTCTTAATCAAGCCATCTCACACCACATATTGTCCTCAAACATTTCATTCCCAGCACATCCAACCTCCTACGCACATCCTCATCTATAGCCCTGGCTCGCATCCATATAACATTCTGGCGACTACTATACCTTTAAAAATATCCATATTTGACTTACCAGACAACGACCTCTCGTTCCACAAATTCTTCAGTTCTCCTAGAACCTTCACCCCCTCACCCATCCTATGACTCACTTTCGCTACCATGATTCCATTTGCTGCCAAGTCCACTCCCAGATATCTAAAGCACTTCACTTCCTACAATTTTTCTCTGTTTAACTCACATCCCGACTAAGCTCAGTCTAAGACCTTCTAAACCCAATAACTTGCTTTTATTCTCAATTATTTTCAACTTTTTCCTTTCACACACTCTTCCAAACTCAGTCAACAGCTTCTGCAGTTTTTCACTCGAGTCTGCCACCAGTGCTGTACCGTCAGCAAATAACAACTGACTCACTTCCCAGGCCCTATCATGCCCCACAAACTGCAAACTCGCCCCTATCTCCAAAACTCTTGCGTGTACCTCCCTTACCACCCCATCCATAAGCAAATTAAACAGCTATAAAGACATCACGTACCTCTGCCGCAAACCATCTTTCACTTGGAACAACTTACTCTCTTCTTTTCTCCCTGGTACACACGCCTTACACCCTTGATAAAAACTTCTCACTTCTTTTAAAAGCTTTCCTCCCACACCATATAGTCTTAAGACCTTCCACAAACCTCGCTATCAACCCTAGCATATGCATTCTCTAGATCCATGAATGCTACATACAAATCCGTCTATTATCTTAAGTATTTCACACACACATTCTTCAAAGCAAACACCTGATCCACACATCCTGTACCACTTCTGAAACCACACTGCTCCTCCCCAGTCTGATGCTCTGCACATGCCTGGACCCTTTTGATTAATACCCTTCCATACAACTTACCAGTTATACTCAACAAACATATACCACTGTAGTTTGATCACTCACCTTTATCCCCTTTGCCTTTATACAGTGGCACTATACATGCATTCCACCAATCCTCAGGCACTTCGTCATGATCCATATATACAATGAATATCCTTACCAACCAATCAACAACACAGTCACCTCCTTTCTTAAAAAATTCATCTACAATACCATCTAATCCAGCCGCCTTTGTGACTTTCATTTTCCGCAAGGCTTTCACCACCTCCTCTCTCTTCACCAAACCACTCTCCCTGACTCTCTCACTTCACACACCACCCCGATCAAAACACCCTACAACTACCGCTCTATCATCAAACATATTAAACAATCCTTCAAAATACTCACTCCATCTCCTCCTCACTCCACCACTACCTGTTATCACTTCCCCCTTGCCCCCTTCACCGATGTTCCCATTTGTTCTCTTGTCTTTCGCACAGTATTTGTCTTCTTCCAAAACATCTTTTGATTCTCCCTAAAGTTTAATGATACTCTCTCACTCCAACTCTCATTTGCCCTCTTTTTCAACCTTTGCACCTTCTTGACCTCCTGCCGCTTTCTCTTATACATCTCCCAATCATTCTCACTGCTCCCCTGTAAGTATCGCCCAAACGAATCAAACTTCTAGAGCGACCTACCATATTGATGTTCATTACGAGTGAACAAGTTTTCGGGTTGTTGTAGTATGTTGTCAAATTGAAATCCTTGTCTTCATGAAACGCTCTGCAGTTTCTGGCCACAATATCTCGCAAAACCTTCTCGTCCTTTCGATATGATATCGTAAATGTGCTCCTGTAGTAGACTTTAATGCTGTCACGCCTATTGCTCTCCTAATTCTACAAATCTTATATCCTTCTTCGACTATCTAAACTCCTGCCATGAGAGTGTGACATCCTCTCACCTGCAAGCCGAGATCCTCTACCTCGGGGATTTCAACGTTCACCATAGAGAATGGTTGAATTCCACCCCTACATATTCTCCATTCTCATTGATTTAGAGCAAATTACCTCCCATCCTACCCATATGCCTGACCGCTGTGACCACTCTCCTAATATTCTGGATTTGTTTTTCACCTCTAGTCCATCTAGCTGTAATTACACAAACTCGTCCTCAGTTGGTTCATCTGATCACACCCTCATAAATGTATCTATTCTAACGGTGCCTTCCCCCCTCCAGCACCCCCTTCTGTGCTTAAACACTGGCACCTGAACAAAGCTGACCGGAATAACTTAAGTTACTTCTTTTCTGACTTTACTTGGGTAAATTACTGTCTCTTATGTGATAATGCATCTGTCTCCGTCAAACGCATTGCATAGGATATTCTTGCGGGAATGGAACATTTACCCTATCTTCTCCCAAGACTACTTCTTCATCCAGTCCATGGTTCAACTGTTCCTGTTCTGAGGCCATTCAGACAAGGGATCAGGCATATAGGGCTTGGGAAAACTTTCCTTCCACTGGCTCCCATTCAGCTTTTATCACTGCCCGTAAACCCTGCAAGCACGTTATCCGTAAGGCGAAGCATTCCTTTATTCAAAGGAAGTGCGATGAACTCTCCTCGTCATCCACTGATATGTCTTTCTGGTCTTTAGCTAAACGCATCTCTAACAACTGTCACTAAGCCTTTCCCTCACTCCTCCGTTCTGATGGTACTATAGCTGTTTCTCCCGTTGACAAAGCAACTCTCTTTGGTTCCCGTTTCTCCTCTAACTCCACCTTGGATGACTCT
>JAYMFT010260574.1:0-10777 GCA_038088735.1 Panulirus argus
ACAAACACGTTACTTCATTAATTCAGAAACGCCACCAGGAAAAGGAGACACGTGAATCCTGAGCGCTTTCGTGTATTACCACATCTTCAGAGGACTAGTTACAGAGTGTAAAAAGATATTTACAATGGAGATTATGTATAGAGAAACAGAGGAGACATGGATTGGGGTGGTCATCTGACCTCATAAGTAGTTGGAGGCGAGGTTCGCACGATGGTCTGCGTGACCCACCCTCTAATTGACCTTGACCTGACCTTGACCTGATATCTCGCTGATGACCTCATTCAGGTAAAACCGGTCACAAGGATGATTTACATGATACAACTTAATCACATGAACAGTTGAGATTTCTTTATTTTTTTTTCTTCCTACTAGTTTTATGAACAATAAATGGATTTAGTTTGTAATGCCTTGAGTGAAGTTCAGTACATATCATCATGGTGTTTAATTGGGCTGAATTACATTATGCTAATTTCATTTTAAGTTTGGGGATAAGGGATAGAGAATTTGATATTAAGGTCATGATATGTGACCTTAGACTTAATTTTCTCTCTGTTAAATTTACATAATCATTCCATTTCGTTTTGAGTGTTGGTATTTGTATTTAAACCGCATTGTGCTGACTCCTTCCTCTACGACGAGTCACCAGAGGCAGTCAAGACTTGTTCTGTATCATTCTTATTCTATTTCCAGAGATCGGAGTGTTGGAGGACTTTAAGATAACTGAAGTAAAGATATTATTTTGCTAATGTATTGATTTTAAGTAGTATCTAAGAGGGATTGAAGCCTTGGTCTCTCTGGGTCCAAAAAACTAAAGATTCTTTTCCTGTTTTTTTGAGTAGATTTCATTCATTACGAACCATTTCCTGTAACATTGACATGACTGCAGTAAGCCAGAGGGAAGGAACTTGGACGACTACTAATGATAGTCGTGTTGCTCCGGCAGGTCGTCGTCCAGCTGCTGAAGATGAGAGTCGTCGTTGTCGTCGTCAGACCTGCCCTCCCCCTGTTGCTGTTGATGGCTGTCATGATGCCACCCTGGGGTGAGTAGCGGCTCTCTCCCTCTCTCTCTCGCTCTCTCTCTCTCTCTCTCTCTCTCTCTCTTCACCATGTGATATGGAGGGTATTCTCTCTCTCTCCTTGATTCTTTGCACCCGCTTCCGTGAATGAGGGTGCCCGTGTGTGTGTGTGTGTGTAGTGTTCCGTCCGCCTTGCCCCATAAACACGCTTGCTTGTCTGCCTCCATTACGCCGACGTGCACTGGCTACCTACCGCGCTGCCTCCCGCCTATACGGTACGGTAGTCAAAGAGTTTATATTTTATAGGGGTACCACCTCTCTTTTCTCTCTCTATCTCTCTCTCTGTCTATCCATCTATCTACCTGTCTATCTATCTATGTATTTATGTATCTATCTTTCTATCTGTCTATCTATTTATCTATCTGTCTGTCTGTCTATCTGTCTATCTGTCTATCTATCTATCTATCTATCTATCTATCTATCTATCTATCTATCTGTCTATCTATCAGTCTATCTATTTATCTATCTATCTATCTATCTATCTCTCTGTCTCTCCTTTCTTCATGCCCAGTACTCTGGGAGCCTCAGTAGTACTGATCAACCCTCGAAATAAATCAGAATGCTCATAGGAGACTTACATGTTGCTCGAGTGGCATCAGAGACGTATCCAGCTAGACACAGACCCCCCGTAACGGGTCCTTGAGAGTCTAGCCACCTTGTCCTCAGTCAAAGATCTTTTTTTTTTACCTTGAAATTATTATCAGTTAATATTCACACTCCTGCTTTCTTAATGTCATCATTGCCACTTCATATATCTGTGAGATAGGAGATAACGCAGCCGTACGGGACGCTGTCGTGAGTGTGTGTGTGTGTGTGTGTGTGTGTGTGTGTGTGTGTGTGACCTGCCCTAGAGCGTCGAAGTAATACCGGAGCAAGAGATGTTCGGGAGAGAGAGAGAGAGAGGGACATAAAACTAAGTTAGGATCTGTTTGTCGGGTTATGACCTCATAACTCACCTGTGTTAGGGAACGGAAAATATTGTTACGTAAGGTCACACAGTGTAGGATTCCCTCTGTGTCGCATGGTGTAGGATTCTTTGTGTCGCATGGTGTAGGATTCTTTGTGTCGCATGGTGTAGGATTCTTTGTGTCGCATGGTGTAGGATTCTCTGTGTCACGCGGTGTAGGATTCTCTGTGATGCAGGTGTAGGATTCTTTGTCACGCGGTGTACGATTCTGTGTACCACAGGGTGTAGGAGTCTGTGTCACAGGGTGTAGGAGATTGCTTCACAGGAGTAGAATTCTGCGTCGCACTGTGTACGATTCTGCGTCGCGCGGTGTAGGATTCTACGTCACACGGTGTACGATTCTGCGTCACACGGAGTGCGATTCTGCGTCACACGGTGTACGATTCTGTGTAACACGGTGAAGAGTTCTTTGTCTCACAGTGAAGTATTGTGTTGCTTGTGCGTGTTCACATGTTTTCTGTATTTTATAGACCGGTATCTTTTCTGTACCAATCATATGTATTTGTGTTTTGTTTTTGGGCGTATCATTTTGCAAAAAGGATATATGAGTTATTACCTAAGTATGTTTATCTATGATTCTTTCTTGGTTGGAAAAAGAGAGAGAGAGAGGGAGAGAGAGAGAGAGAGAGAGAGAGAGAGAGAGAGAGAGAGAGAGAGAGAGTTTATGTAAGTTTTTCTATATTTCTGTATCCATATTTCGTATTAGGCTGTAACTCATACTATGTCATGATATTGTTGATTTGTATCGCTTACAGTGTTTCCCATATTTTTTTTTTTCATGTTCTAAGTACTGTGGTTTTTCTGAATTTGTTTGTAATATGCATGTTGTTTGCGTTTTACATTTCATATCCAAGTTCTGTGACTCTATTTTTTCTCCTTTTTTTTTTCTTTTTTTGTAGGTTCCTGATGATGCCTATGCGAAGGCGAAAGCTTGATTGAAGTAAAATGGATGACTTTGGACAACTGGTGTTTTGAGCACCCACCACATTCCAATTCTTCCTTCAAAAACCTTAATCCTTACTTCCTGGTTATCATATTCCGAATAAGATACTAACTACCAAGTTTGATCCTGCTAAACTGTCGCAAAGAGTTGGGCAGATTGGATACACTTCACAACCATGTATATCCTCTCCATCTCTTCTTACTCCCGCTTGGATCCGAGCAGCAACACTCGTATACACACACACACAGAAACATACAAATGTATATAAATATTCCCTTGGAGGTTGGGGAGAAAGAAAACTTCCCCCTTATTCTCAGTGTGTCGTAAAAGGAGACTAAAGGGAGCGTTCATTTTTCTCTTCTTCCATTTCTCGTATTTCAGGTTCATGCTGGGGTCTTTTGACTTTTTCTTAATGTACCACGTTGTGGTATTGCTTCCCTTTTGCATTTCCTCCAAAACCCTTTTTTTTTTTTTTCAAATCATCACACACATATTCAATTCCTCTTCCACCTGTTGATGGCTCATTTATATATCCTCTCATCTCTAGAGCTTCTCACAAGTGCATTTATGGAATCCTCTCTTATGGTCTGAAACGTCTCGCTTTCACAACCTCGTGGATGGACTTCTCTGTTGTAAGAAAGACTCGTAACACCAAAAAGTATCTTGAGTCTAGGCACCGCTACATTCTTTCAAGACCTTTACACGTTTTTGCTGAGTATATATAAACAAGACGACAGTCTTTTCTTATGTACATACATTTGAAAGATTTGCATTTCATATATCGAAAGTCGAGGTTCTTTGTTAACAGAGAGAAGAAGAGTATATCAGACTGTGGTAATAATCTTTGTTCCTTCTGTTGTCACTGTAACCACATCTCCTCACAATCTGCCTCCTTCTACCCAGAACATATTCTCCCGCGCAAACTCACTCGCCACTCATTAGTACATTCATGCTTATGAAATCTGACACAAACGCTGGCTAATCTTAATTATCAGCGCGAAGACAACGAAAGCCAAGTTGATTATGTGAATAACATTGTGCTTGGATCTACCCACAAGATGGGATTTATCTGAAAATCCTCGATGTTATAGATCATGATTCGAGTCTCCTTTCATACCAGTGAATTATGACAGAGTTACATTCGAATCTTATAATATAAATAAGCCTATATATATATATATATATATATATATATATATATATATATATATATATATATACCATACTGTTATCATTATTAACAATTATGGGGTACACGGAACATGCGAATATGATAATATTTATGAACTGGTCATATAAAAAAGTGAACCCACTTAAATACGCCAGCTTAGATACGCCAGCATAATTCAAAACGTCTTTTCAGGTAAATATACACATTTATATGTTCTAATACGCCATCATAGTTGAATACGCTTTGCCAAGGCGACACCACATGAATAGTGTGAATTCCTGTGGTCTTCAAATTGTCCTTAATATTTAAAAGGACGTATTTAAGATATTTCGGGTTGTTGACGTTTGTATTTTGTTAGCAGTTTTAGTGACCCTGGCATTTGATAGGCCTATAGCCCAACCCAACACACCAACGAAATCAATACACTGCCTCATACTTAATTTGCCAGTATGCCTGAACACGCCAACACACTTTGATATAGCAGCATACTTAGATAGAACAATATATTTTCATACAGCAATATACTACAATTTGCCAGAATGCATTTGTAAATCGTGTTACTGTAAAACCAACATTCTTTGATATACCATATTTCCACATATTCTAGAATACTTTCATTCGTAATCGCAAATCGTTATACCATCACATATTGACCACGGATACGCCAGCGTGCTGAAGTAACGCTGGTATATTCAAATATGCTTGTATACTACGACGCGTTCATATGTTCTAATGTCTCTAATTGCTTTGACATGTTAACTGATTCTAATTCGCCTACATACTTTGACATGTCAGCTTATTCTACCGTGTCAATGAACCTCAGTTACTTCAAGGTCAGCCTGTTATAGTTCGCCGGCGTATATGCCAGCACATTATCGTACACCGGCATATTTTTTGGTATGCTAGCATACTCGAACGAGTCGAGAATACTTAAAATACGTCAAGATGCTTTTGCCTCCGCACAATTTGCTATTCTTTCTTCCCGTTTTCTTTTCCCGAGCAACAAGAGATCCACATTTCCTTCTCTGTCGTGTTGCCTGCAGGGCGACGGGTCTTCTCCCTTCCTCCTGACGTAGGTGCACCTCGAATTTCATGGCGGAGAATTTGGCTGACTGGTTGACTGGCTGGCTGACTGGCTGACAGGCTGAGTGGCTGGCTGGTTGAATGGCTGGCTGACTGGCTGACAGGCTGAGTGGCTGGCTGGCTGGCTGGCTGGTTGACTGGCTAGTTGACTGGTTGACTGACTGGCTGGCTAGTTGGATGGCTGGCTGGCTGGTTGACTGGCTGGTTGACTGGTTGACTGACTAGTTGGCTGGTTGACTGGCTGGTTGACTGGCTGACTGGCTGGCTGGCTGGCTGACTGGTTGACTGACTGACTGGCTGGTTGGTTGACTGGCTAGCCAAGACGGGGCTGGCTATTTCCACGCTTGGATAGGCACATGAGTGAAGTACATCTTCATAACCAAAGTGGCAGATACACAGGAGATTTTACGGAGCAAATACTATAGTTCATACTTTATGCACTTAGTGATAATTGGTTGAACATTAGGCGATGAACAATTAGAGTAATATAGCTGTTGATATACCATATAGCCTGACTAGGAGAGAACTGGGCTGTTTACTTGTTTACCAATACACTTATTCGCTTGCTCGGATATTGTTTATGACGGTCACGATGGCAGGTGTAGGAATGTTCTTGCATCCGTCTGCACGAGTTCTGACTGGTATCTGTTCGTAACTATTTGTCATCACTCCTGCGTAGCGTTTACTGAGTGAGTTCTACACTTGTTGTGGTCACTTCTGTTGGACTTTCTCTTGTGTCGTACGACTGTTTTAAACTTCTGTAGTACTGTCCGTATTCACAGTTTGTTAGCGCTCGCCTTAACCCTTAAGCGACGGAAGTCGACTCTACAGTGGCTGACTTACAGGGGAGGCGATGGGATGCGCAACAGCCGCGCTAATCCTCGAGGGCTTTGGTGAAACTGCGCGCCAGTGATCATTCCATTTGTACGGCTTACTGGAGACGGACGGCCTCGGTTGCATCCTTCCTTCCTCACTGGGGCAACGCGAGTAGGGACTCAGCGACTGACGCCTTAGGCTTGAGATGTACTCCCTCCTCCTCCTCCTCCTCCTCCTCTCGATTTCTCCACCACTCCACCTGGGGGAGGGATTTCTCCACCACTCCACCTCGGGAATGATCCACTCGTTGTACAACGAACATATAAGATATGTAGACTTAATCTTTTTTTTTTTCTACATATCCTTTGCTCTTAGATGTATGACATTAATGATATGATATGAAACGGATGATGCAAATTAACGCTCCAACTCCATTTCTATACAGCTCCCTTCGGGAATTTATGCGTTTGTTTCAGGTTTGTACCGCGAGCACAATTGGTATTGGGAAACGGTAAGTCTGGAGACCCTGTTTCCTTTGCCTGTAGTGTGATCAGCATTTTCCGTCTTCAGACGCTTTTACAATTCATTCATCGTCTAATTTTATGCTTTCATACTTATAGAAGTACTTACTCACATCTTTTCGATTAAAACTGTTAATTCGTATTATATAATGAATGGCCTCTGGTCTTCTCCTTCTTTGCAATTTTATGAGAACTGTTCACTGTTGGTGTCATGAAACTGGTTTTAAAACTGGAAGGGTGTGATCAAATCACCACGCATTCTTCTCTCCTCCATGGTGGAAAAGCTTATGGCCTATAGCCTTTTCCTATGACACTGCTTCTTAAAGTCTGGTCCCATCTTTGTTGCCCTCCTCTGGACCTTCTCTATCACTTCTCCGAGCTACTTTATGTGCGCTGGCCGAGCCAGAGAGCTATATTCTAGCTTTGGCCTACCGTAGGATGTGACACAGTTGCTGAATTATTACTCATCCGTATACCCGAATGCTATTCCATATTCAAAGGCAGAGATTCCGTCTCCTTTACTATTCTCCTAAGATGGGACTCTGGCGACAGGTTAGGGACTCCTAGGTCTCTCCTCAAAGAGATTCCTGAAGCTTCTTTCCTTCTGGAAAATATTCATGTCAAGATTTTCATTTACCGTATCCCTGTCTCACTGCTTTGCACTTACTTTGGATGTCTCATCAACCATGCATCAGACCAACTTTGGAGGCTGTCTAGTTCCATTTTGTAGGTTAATACAATCCCTCTCTCTTTTTGTCACCCTATTAACGTCAGCATCATCCGCAATCATACCCAGGTTTGAAGTTCAGTCCTTCTGGCAAGTCATTCACATAAATCAAAAAGAGTAGTGGTCCCAAAAGAGAACCTTGCGGCACGCCAGTGGTGACCTAAACCCATTTCGAGAAGTCTCCTCTGACAAGCGTCCATCGTTCGTTTCCAATGAAATAATTGTCTTTCATCGAAGTTTGTCTGCCCCCTTTTATCTACTTGAAGATCCAGCTTCTTTTACCAACCACATTCGTGGTATTGCGTCAAAGGCTTTCTGCAGTCCAGATACAGACAATCCACCCAGCCTTCCCCTGTGTCTCAAAAAATCTAGATGGTTCTTTGCTTATTTTCGACTTTCCCTGAGAGTGTAATGTCTTTCACTGAAGTGATAAATCCTTTGCAAGTACTCATCAGTTTTCTCTCTGATTATCTTTTCCAGTACTTTCCAGACAATGTACCCAAAACTCTCTCTTTCGTCTAGAGCTGAACTTACTCTGCCACTGGAGTCTGAGAGGTTACGCATGGCATTTTCCCCTGGATCCGTATTCTCTCTCTCTTGCTACGTTACTTACGCATCTGGTGTGGCAGAAGGGAACATGAAAGTAGTGTATTTTGGGAGATGCTGATTCAGTGCTTTGTCAGGCGTGTTTCGAGGGATCGAATATTGGTGCTATGGGATCTGAATGCACGAGTAAGCGACGTGGCGGTGGGGGCAAACATGAGATCCCTGGTGTAAATGGAAATGGGAAAAAAGCCCGTCGAGTTGTGTGCTGAAAGATTAATGGTGGTGAGGATTACGTGGTTTGAGAAGAAAGAATGTGCATACTTAAGTATACGTGGGAAAAGATGGTTTAGGGTCAGTTGGCATTGCTTGATCATAAGCTGATTGCCAGACGTGTAAAAGGAATGGTTGTTAAGGCGCGTCCGTTCTGGTAGAGTTGGCGAATGGACTATGTCGTCAGTGCTTTGCAGAAGCGAGGGTGAAAGTCTAGTTTTCTGTTTACAAAAAGGAGAAATGGAATATGCGTGAGAGAAATAGCGAAAGCGGATAAGCCTGGAAAAGTGGATTGCATGCGAGGAAACTAAGGGAGATTGAGAGAACGGCAGCACAAGCTGAAAATAAATAAAACAAGAAAAGGTGAGTGGGAGGTATTTAGGAAATCAGCGTTTAAATGCGCAGGTACAAAGGGGTATGATATGCGAAAGATGGGATGCGGACGTGAGAAACGTAATAAATCGTGAAGCAAGGAAGCTCAATCTTTAGTGAAAGAGAAAATGGAGATCTTGGACGGAATCAGCATGTGAAAAAGTGCGTGTGAGTGGGAGTGGTACGCGAGACAGTGGCAGGAGATCAAGAGGAAAGCGAGAGAGTTTAACAAAAGCGGATTTATACGAGATGAGGTGAAAGAGTACCCAAGAAATTTTGATACTGCGAACATGTCCTGGATCGAGGTCAATAGTGCAAGAACAAAGAACAAATGGATGCGGCAATGAGGAGAGCAGATGGGAAAGCGGGAAGAAGTAAAGAAAATGTAAACCAGAGACGTAGTGTGCATTTATAAGGACTGCTGAATGTGTTCAATAACAATGAGGTGGACAACTGAACATGATATGAATACACACACACACACACACACACACCCATATAGATATACATAGATAGATAGGCAGATAGAAAGATAGACAGAGAGAGCTTGGAACAGTACTGTAAGTTCCCACTGGTGAGAGAGCTATATAAATTTTATTCCTTTAACATTCCGCTTTCCGCAAAGACTCTCTCCAGAGAGACGACGTAAAGATAAGAGAGATGTACGAGACTTGTATACCGCAGGGTCACCTTAACTCCGCTGGGTGTCGTAACCTCCCCAGCACACACACACACACACACCATCCCTGGCAGGTTGGCTCCCCCAGTTCCCAGGCCTCTTTCCAACCCAGGGTTCGATAACCCCTGTGCCCGCAACTGCAGTAGCCCGTCTTATGAAGGCATCTTGGCGGGTCCCATTTTCTATGCATAGGTGGACCACTTCCGTAGGTTTTCTTTATTCGTTTCTTTAATCCTTTCTTTATTATTTCAGCTCCTCGCAACCTTGATAAGTGGCCATGCTGTTCAGTGTGAACAACAAGAGCATTCGATGTCTTATGCTGACGTATATCAGCTTTATATTATACGTATATCAGCTTTATGTTCAATGTATATCAGCTTTATGTTCTATGTATATCGGCTTTATGTTCTGCATGTATCAGCTTTTCTGATACGTATATCAGCTTTATGTTCTGTATATATCAGCTTTTGTTATACGCATATCAGCTTTGTTTTGCATATATCAGCAATATGCTCTATGTATATCAGCTTTGTATTCTGCGTATATCTGCTTTATGTTCTATGTATATCAGCTTTATGTTATACGTATGTCAGCTATATTTTCTGCATATATCAGCTTTATGTTTTACGTGTATCAGCTTTATGTTCTGCATATATCAGCTTTTGTTATACGTATATCAGCTTTATGTTATGCGTATATCAGCTTTATGTTCTGCATATATCAGCATTATGTTCCACGTATATTAGCTTTATGTTCTACGTATATCAGCTTTATGTTGGCTTATCCATCGGCTGTAACTTGGCCGATCTCGTTTGCTTGTAGTGAATGGCCGGACATCTATTACAAAGTATACCATATTCCGTATTGTAATCCAAGTCGACGCTTCTGTCACGTTTTCTTTTCCCTTCGTCATCCGTTCTCATTACTGAAGAAGGAGCAATGTTTATTCCCGTTTTCTGTACGTATCTATTCTTATCTGAAGCCTTCCTTGTGAGTTTGGAAATGTTCAGATGCCTTTTGCTCTCCGCTACGCTGCTGTGAACCTTCTTCCTACCCCTTTCTATTATGTTCTTGACCTTCTTTGAGTCTGATTTATAGAATTTTAGGATAACACGAGTTCTTGAACGCCTCGAGAATATATCTTCTTCTCTTCCTCCAAGTACTAACTCCTGCATATCCTAATTGCCCTCAAAAAGAACTCTGTGATTATCTCAGACTTTGTTCTTTCGTTGTGGATCAGGAGACAGCAGATAACGACATGAAGTACGCTTGTCTTCCACACAAATGAATACGGTCACCTATCAAGGCGCCGAGGAACGGAAACAATAAATAAAGTAATGGACAAAGCGTATATGGAAAACCTTAAAAAACCAGCCCACGTACGCAGAGACAATGTGGACCGGCAACAACACAGTGACACTAAGGCACACACACACACACACACACACCGAAGAGCTGGGTGCAGAATTCAGCATTATTTCTGTCTTCGGTATCAAGATATACGTTCTAAAGCAGAGAGAGAGAGAAAAAGAGAGAGAGAGAGAGAGAGAGAGAGAGAGAGGGAGAGGGAGAGAGAGAGAGAGAGAGAGAGAGAGAGAGAGAGAGA
>JAYMFT010260585.1:0-24391 GCA_038088735.1 Panulirus argus
CATTCTCCACGACCCACTACCACCGCTGACGACCCTGCCAAGCCAACAGTGATGACCTCACCTTTATCCGCCATCGCTGCCGCTCAGGGTGTCCGGGTAAGATTACATGGGATGATGGGAGGAAGGAAGGGGGGGGGGAAGACATCACGTTGGGAGGGGCAGGGAAATCAAGTGGGGGGGGAAGAATGTGAAGGGGAGGATGTGAGGAGGAGGAGGAGGAGGAGGAGGAGGAGGAGGAGGAAGAGGACGAGGAGGAGGATAGCAAAGCAGGAGGCGGTACACTGCACTGCCCCGCCACTGCTAACTCTACGTGCACCCTAAGGGGTGAGTATGGGGGTAGCTTGGGGCAAGGGGGTTATGTGGGGCGGTTATGTGGGGCAGGGCTATGGTACAATCAACACACCCTCCAGCAGGGGAGCGTGGTGGTGAGGCGCTCTCCTGGGACTGCCAGCACACCCCCCAGCGGGGAGAATGTCAACACACGCACACACACACACACACAGAAACACGTATATATCACTGTTAACCAAGTCACTGTCCATCAAATCAAGACTGTAGTTATGTACTACATCAACCTCGCTTCCAACAACGACCCACCTCGTATCGTCTCACAGGATCCCAGCCCCCGTCAGGTTTGAGCTGAGGCAACCAAGCTTCTCGGGTTTCCCTATGGCCGATAAACTGAGCCAGGAGGAACACTGTCAGCACCAACATGCTATCCTCCAGCTTCCTATCACCTTTATATCCCTCGCAGACTCAAAGACACTCGAGCCATCCCGTAACTGAAGCCAAGAAATTCAACATAACTTTCATTCTTTCCAAACTCAATCGTGGCCTCCCCGCCAGGTCTCCCGCCTGAACCTACTGGAAGGGGCAAGCTGGAGAACCCTCGGCCCTTCTTACACCGCTTACCGAGGGGTGCTCTCAACACCTCGGTCCTCCCACCTCTCCCCAACCATCACCCGAATCTCTCATCCGCCAGTTCGGCAAGAAGCTACGGCACCACTTGGGCCACCATCACCTCCCGCCACCAGAGATCGCTCGTCCCAGGGTTGCAGTTCGGCACCACGACCGCAAATAGACCAATACAACGTGGTACTAACCGCTAAAAGAACAGCCGCCATCCCCATCACAGTTAACATCAACAATAACAAGCAGAGTGCCATCCCAGCTTTTGTGCGAGGAACGTCTGTTTAACCCCCCGCCCTACTGCCCCACTGACATTATTGCGTGTTTTCTCTACATTTTCACCATTTGGCAGCGTTTAATGCTTTGTGAAGCATTTGATTAACTGTATTCTTTTTTTTTCACACACGTTCGTAGTTTCCTGCTTCAGCGAAGTAGCTCCAGGAACAGACCAGACAGGCATTTGTTCGTATCCACTCTCGCTGGTGCGTTCAATGCACTGAAACCAAAGCCCCGCGGAACGTACCGTGGTTTAACTTGACAATTTCTTGTGCCCTAGTTCAACTCCCTGACAGCATGTCACCCCCTATATTCCACACCTCTTTTTCATTCCATCCATCCACATCCTTCTCGTGTCTTACCTCCTTCTATGTCTGACACACAGATCCTCTTAAAGTCTTTCTCCGCTCATCCTCTCCACATGTTCGAAGCTTCGAGCTATTTCAGCATACCCTGGTCAGACTGCATCCTCTGACACCCTCAATTCCTTCAACAGTCAACCCTCCTAACACCACCAACAATCTTAAGGCATTCAGTCTCCAAAGCATCCATCCACCCTCTTCCGCTGAGTTGCATTCGGGACCCATATCCATACAACACAGCTGGGACCACAGGACATTCACAAATCCTCATGTTTGCCTTAAGAGACAGGTATCTCTCCCTCAACAAACTCCTTAGTTCACCTTGAACCTTACACTCTTCTCCCACTCCACCAATCATGCCTTCTTCCGCTGTCACGTCCACTCCCAGGTACCAAAAGTGCTCGCAAGATTCCCCAGTTATCATCACACTCAAAGCATCCTGACTCGACCCCCTGTACACATTATCATTATCAACATCATAACACAAGAGCAGCAGCAGCAGCAACAACAACAACAACAACAAAAACAACAATAATAATAAAAACAATAATAATATTATTACATCATTGTTATCATTATTACACATTTCTAAATAGAGCAGTGGGAGGGGGAAGTATTACGTATATAGGTATGATGGATGAATGAATGAATGTGTGTGTGTGTGTGTGTGTGTGTGTGTGTGTGTGTGTGTGTGTGTGTGTGTGTGCAGGGAGGAGGATGAGAGTGTGGGGTAACATGTCTCCCACCACCCGCAGCCCCCTCTCGCGAGGGGTGTATGTGGTGGATGCCAGCCATTGTTCCCAACACCCCCCACAGTACAGCGTATCCCCTAGACAATAACACGGATACGGGCGTACTGCTGGCGGGCAGGGCCGGGGGTGGGGCGTAATGCGTATGCGTTCCACAACTAACCGGATGGCGCCTGGCGTAATGATGGGGCTGTAATGTATGGAACCATACCATGACCCCACGTTACTTAATACCTGGCCCATTCATGACTCCATTGGTGCTATATGGTCCTTAGGGAAACCTGGCTCCACTCACGTGAACAGTACCAAATGTGGCTTTACAGAAAAGGTCATAAAGAGAAAAATAAACAAATAAATATGTAAATAACGGTTTATTGGATTTAGGCAGCCAATCGGCTGAAAATGCATAGTTGAAGTATTGCAGATATTGCAGAACTGGGAGGTCATGATAGTTACTAGTTAACTAATTATGAAAGGGCTTAAGATCAGCGTGGGCTGGATATTTCCACGCTTTGCATAAGTACGTGGGCGAGTTATATCTATATATAGTCAGGGTGGCAGATATACGGGGATGTTTACAGAGCATAAAGTATGGTTTATACATTGTGAACTTGGTAGAACATTAAGTAATGAATAGTTACAGTGATGCAGTGGTAGATACACCACACATCCTAACCGAAAACTGAGCTGTTCACTTGCATAGCTATGAATCTGTTCCCAGATTGTTTATGACCTTCACAGTGGTAGGTTATATAGGACTGTTCTTATATCTGTTTATAAGAGCTCTGAGTGGGTCTCCAGATGCGAACAGTCCGACAGAAAGGTCTGCTCACCTGAAGAGTTGCAAAGCTGGTCGCGTATATGGACGTGTTCAGGTGAATCCCATACCCGACAATACACTTTAAATACCGTCCAGTGCCCGGCTCTCTACAGCTGAATCCACACTCCCGCACGACCGCTTACTGGCAAAAGATGCAGCTCAATGCTTTTGGCTACCAAGCCAACACTACAGGACAATGACGAATAAATGTTCATAATTATTTCACAGCAACTAAATGTAATCAAAACGGACATTTGATTATATTTTACAGCTCATTTAGAGCATATTATGTACTTATAATGATTTCGACTCTGATAAGATCCCTCCTAATCACTACCCACAATTCCCCTCCAGACAGTTGACCATCTCCAAATAAAAAAGGACCAGTCGTATCACTCATTCCTCTTGGAATATATTATCCCCCATCCGTCCTCATCTCCCTCCTTGGGTACTGCACCTCTGCTGCAGTGATGACCAGCACTACCACCAGCAGTGATGACTAGCACTACTACCCGCAGTGATGACCAGCACTAACACCAGCAGTGATGACCAGCACCACCACCAGCAGTGATGATCAGCACCACCACCAGCAGTGATGACCAGCACTACCAACAGCAGTGATGACTAGCTTTACCACCACCAGCAGTGACAACCAGCACTACCATCACCAGCAGTGATGACTAACAACAACATCAGTAATAATGACCACCAATACTGTTGACCTATAACACCATCAGCAGTGATGACGAGCACTACTACCAGCAGTGATGACCAGCACTAAAACCAGCAGTACTGACAAGCAACACCACCAGCAGTGATGACCATCAATAACCACGGCAATGATGACCAGAAATTCCTGGTGCATACCTGGTGAAGTCTCCGGGGACCTACACCTCCACATCCCGGGCTGGGCCCAGGCTGTTGGATTTTATCGTTGATCGACCAAGCTGGTGGATGCCGCAGCCCTCAGGCCCACACAAGCCCCCACAGCCTGGCTGGTCTGGTACACTCTGCAGGTACTTGTCCAGTGCACTCTTTTTAACTTCTCTGTGCATCCCATGCTGTTCCTGATGGCGGCTGGCAGGGGAGTGAAAAGCTTTGAGCCCTGGATGTTTAACATATTCTCTTTTTTTGTGTACACTGCACCTCTGGACTTCAGAAGCAGTGTTTCAGTCTTCCATACCTGTCGTGATAGTGATAACCAGCACGATCACCATCAGCGATGACCATCACTAACACCACCACCACCACCACCACCAGGGATGACCAGCACCACAGTGGATGCCTCAGAATGGCTGTCCTCCCAATATGATACTCGACTATCCCTTCTCTAATTCCCATACCTGTGTCCTCCCCTTCTCAGAGCCCTGCCCGTCCTGTATACCTAAGGAAGCGGAAGCTACACCCGGCATCCACTGTGTTGCCGTGATGTCATTACCACTGGCCAAGGCCGGCTGCCTCGCCCAGTCAGAGCCGAAGCTCTTTTTTCAGTGCCTCACGTCGCCTCCCAGGTATACAATACTACTCACACCTCAAATTCAGTACATTAATGCACTAATTCAACAGCAAATCAGCATGTCTTCTCTTCTGATAATCACAACGAAATCCTTTTCACGGATGAGGGGGGCGTTCGGGGAAGACTCGGATTTTCCTGACGAAGACGAACTCCGTCATGGACCCGCGTGACCTCCGCTCACTGTTTCCCTGAACGGAGCGCTCTCAAGGCTACGCTGCCTTCACATTCAAATAAGGTATTTCAGGCATCTTACTAGGAAAAATAACCTCTTGCCCGAATAGTTCTAAATGTCCTTATTATAAGTAGTTATAGTAGCAGTAGTATTAGTAGTAATTACTGCCAGGAAATCAAAAATATGAATCTTTAGTGTTGCCATCGCGATGTGGAGTAAAATTTCAACGTAACTTTCGCTAGCGTTCTTACCTGCGCACAAATTGCCTGGTCTTCACCATGAGCAGCCAACTCTACCGCTGGGCACCACAACTCAACGGAGAAGAGATGAAAAAATATGGCGTAGAACAGAACGATTTACGAACTGAAGCTCAAGGAAAACCAGTAAGCCAAGTTGCCATCAACGCTTAACTGTACAAAACTTTTCTTACCCTACTATTTAGTGTTTTGCATGAGGGGTAAAATATCTCGAATCTTGGTAGAGCGTCCACGATACACAATGATCACCAACCAGAATGGCAACTTTCCTTCAGGAATAATTTGCGCCAATTAACAAACCATGAAATATCATCACGTCGCACCGTGCAAACATCACATAAACATTCGATGAAAAATAAATGCCCCTCCTCCCATGACGTCACCTGCAGGACGTCATTGACATCAGCCCAAAACAGTATCTATTTAGTTCGCTCGCGATGTTGTAGTGGTATTTATCATTATTATTACTGTTATCATTATCATTATTATTATTATCATAATTATAATTAGCAATAGTAGTATCGTGACTATTATCACTATCATTATTATTATCATTATCATCGTTATAATCAGTAGTAGTAGTCGTAGTAGCAGTAGTAGTATCGTTATTATCATTACTATTATTATCATTACAAAAGGAAATTTAGTAGTAGTAGTAGTAGTAGTAGTAGTAATAATAATAATAATAATAATAATAATAATAATAATAATAATAATGAAAATTCTTTCCGCCTAATTGCCTTTCCCGCCTTAGGGAGGTGGCGTCAGGAACAAAAGAACCAAGGCCTCATTTGCACCCATGTCCTCTCCAGCTGTCATGCATGATTTACTACCACCAGAGCCCACCCACCATCCACGGCCAGGCCCCACATATGACTATTTCATGGCCCACCTTAATCGCTTCACGAGCCAAGGTTCAGCCCACGTGGCCCGCCATGTTCCACATCAATCCAATTCACTCTGCCTGATGTACGCTAACTTACCCTCCCTGACTATTCGGGCAACGATCACCCAAAGCCTCCTTCACTCCATCCTTCCATCTCCATCTCGGTCTCCCTCTTCTTCCTTGCTACCTCCACTTCTAACGAGTAAATCCTGTCATTTGGTATTCCTCCGTCCTCTTCGTATGTCCAGACCATTCCAACACATCCTGGCCAACTCTATCAATTAGACTCTTTTTCCTACCACACCTTCTCTTACCCTGTCATTCCTGAAACGATCAACCTTCCTCACACCACATAACTCCCTCATCCCCCCACTCACAAGCAATTCTCATATGTATAAATCTCATATTCCCTATACCACACGCTTCACACATGTAAGCACTGCATCCCTAAATCCACTCCCTTTGCTTCATCTACCCTCACCCTTCGCCACTCTTCAGTCAATCTCCTTTCACAGCTCTACACACGGGCCTCATAAGTGAGCTCGCTCAACCTCACCAAGTTTTCCTCACACGTCATATCCTCTTTTCCGAAAGCCACAACGAACGTTCACACCCGACTCCCTCCTGCCACCCTTCCCTTCACGTCCACATCCCACAACCTCTCCCTTGCACGTCTGTCAATTAGCACGTAATTCAACAATGGTCACTAACCCCCCCCCCTAACCCGTCATCCATATATACATATGTAAGCACCTTTTCTTAACCCAAGTATTCCCAATCACCATTCCCCATTCAGCACACAACTCGACGTGCCTTTCCCCATTATCATGTATTCCTGGGACCCCAAGCCCCTCATCTAAGCCCTCAATTGCCACATCGTCCATTCGGGCACTCAGATTCCCCAGCACCAAGATTCATTCTCTTTGATCAAAACTGCTAAAGCACTCACTCAGCTCCTCCCCAGAAGCGCTCCTTTCTTCGTCACTCCTCTTACTACCAGAGGCAAAGGCATTGAACAGCCACCCGTCCCTCGCAGTCTAATCATACTCCAACCTACAACAACAGCCATGACCTCACATCCTTTCGCTCTTAAACACAGATGTGCCACTCGTTCCTCTGCTCAGAGGCCCTTGCAGTCATCAGAAACTTCATGGGATGCACGGTGGAGAAGTTCAATAGTGCCCTAGATAAGCATTTACAATACAGACCAAACCAGACAAGCTGCTGGAGTTCCATGGGCCAGCGGGCCGCGGCTTCCAACAGCTTGGTCGACCAACGACTCAACCGGCAGCCTGAGCCCAGCCCTGACAGTACGAGAAGAATACTCCCGAGGACTATACCAGATATTTATCAGGTATTCACCAAAGCTGGAGGTGAGTAATGTTGGCGATGGGTGAAGACACAGTAGGGGCTGGGTGCAGACACTGCAGAAACTATGAGTGGGCACTGTAGGGGCTGGGTATGGGAACTGTAGGAGCCAGGAGTCAGCGCACGAGGGGATGGGTGTCGAAACTGTATGAGCTGGGAGTATGCACTGAAGAGGCTGGGTATGGACACTGTAGGAGCCGGTAGTAGGTACTGTAGAGGCTGGGAGTCGGCACTATTGGAGCTGGGAGTGGAAACTGATAGAGCTGGGTGTGGGCAGTGGACACTGTAGGAACTAGGAGTTGGCACTGTAGGATCTGTGAGTAGGCACTGCAAGTGCCAAGAGTGGGCACTGATAGGACTGGGTATGGGCAGTGTAGAGGGCTGGCAGTTAGCAACATCGCAATGTAAACCCCGAGAGACTCTACCCACCATACCCATACTGTGGTCGCAGGTGCACAGCAAACCTTACGAGTCATTATAGTCATTAGGTCTTGTCATGCAGGTGAAAAACGCTCCTCACACTGTATCTGTTACGCTAAATCATTGTAATAAGGCAACTGACAAGTTAAGTTTACAATGTACTTGCGCATTTCATATGAGAGACGAATTTAATGTAATTATGTAATTTGGAAATTATTATGAATTCTTTCGTTCCTCAGGTGGAAAGGTCCTGCTGTCACCTTGGGGGATCTAATGCCTTCCGGGAACTTCGTATCATTCTTGGCAAGGTCCTACTGCTTGTCTGAGAACCTGCTGCCTGCCTGGGAATCCCTTGCCTTCCGGAAACATCACGTCACTCCTGGCAAGGTTCTACTGCTTGCTGGGGACCTCACATCACTCCTAGCTGGGGAAGCCAGGATCACGCCTGGCCGGCACGCGGAACACCCCAACAACTCTTATCACCTTGTCTTCCACACAGGACTCTGACCAAGACTGTATCATCCACTCCATTACGATGTCCACTTTAGCATAAGTCTTATTTTCTTTTCATATTCTACTCTTAATACTTTTCTTTCATATTCTACTCTTAATACTTTTCGTCACTTTTTGATTACATATACAATTATGCTTCAACCACTTCGTCTACGGGTGAAGGGAAAAATATATAAATCTATCAGACCAGACTACCGTACGTAAGACACCATCACGTCTTGGCAGAAGTCATATAACAGAGCTTAGAATATAATTACGTGTGATGACCTTATCTTCTGCCAACACACCCTAGCCAGCCATTCATCAAAGAAAAATGGCGGGCTGGATTTTAAGGGGCCTTTCAAGAGGAGCAAAACGGATGATGAAGCTCTGGATGGCATCTTCACTCTGCGGGAAATGTGCCAAGTCCTTCCCCAGCCGCACCCACTCTTGAAGTCTGAAACTGTTGGGAAAGCCGGAAAACACTGACCCCGTATTCCCTCGAGACATATCGTAATTCTTTTAAACATGGAACATGCTGGAAGTTCTTGGTTCCTAAATTGCGCCACAAATAATAAAAAGAAAAGTTTCATACTGGTATAAGAGACATGGTAGACTGGTAGACTGTACAGTATAGCCTGTTCAATATCGGTGACACACAGGGAGAGGAGCCAATGTCACTCGGGCCGTCAGTGCTTCATACATTGTCTGGGGCACGATGAGCTTACATGGGAACGTCTCAAAAGGCATCCACAAAAGAGTAGTACCAGGCCAGTCAGGATGTTTACGAAGACCTACGGGCCGCAGAGTCCAACAGCTTGAATGAGCAAAGGAACAATACGGCAGTATGGTCACTGCCGGAACCCCTTCAAGAGCATCGTAAGGAGTATGCAGGGTAACGTCCCACACCGTACCAGGTGGGGCACAAGACGTCGGTGACCATCAATGTTAGGCGGTGTCAAACTAACACTTTTCCATGTACGTTCTCATTTTTGTTGTTTTTTCTAACGCAAAGCGATTTCATTAGTCAAATGAAAAATGTTTTCTCTTGAAAACTTCCGCATTTCTTTTTTCAAATCAAGACCTATACTCAATAATTGCTATATTTATGTTAATTTGTTATATTTATGTAAAATAAAAATATTAACATTATGAAACGATTGCACTATTATGTCACTGTCAAAGTTCTTATGTATTTATAATCTTAATATTGATGAGTCAGTTGTTCGTATGTTTGTTTACATTGTACACCTTGCGGCCTCGCTCCAACTGTCATATTTGAACCAGCATTGAGCGCTCCACTGTATCACTTCTGTGCTCACGCCTCTCAGAGGAATTTTTAATTGAAAAGATACGACAGCATCGTTACCTTTGGGACTACAGAGATGCATCTTACTAGAAGAAAAAGTGCATGACAGGCTCGGTGGATCTTCTGGGCAATGTGACCAGACGTGTTCAGAAAACGACAGTTTTTGGAGAGACGACGATAAAAGTACAAGGAAAAAAGTGCGAGTGTGACGTCACGCCGCCTTTAGACATACGTAAGATACCGTTCTACCACACACTAAACATTTTCAGACATATTAATTTTCGGGCGCGATATCCAAAACCTCGTCCCTTGGTAAAGAACTGTTATTAATATAACCTCTTTCCAGTGCAATGATACATCGTCACTATACGACCTACACCCACATTACTAACTTCATCACTACACCCAACACTCACATCACTTCACCATCACAGTACCCTGTACCCACATCGCTAACTCCACACATGGAAAAACAAAAGTTACATGTCTCTGTCTGTATTAAGGCCTGTATCACACAGACATTCCCCTGTACCCGCATAACGGTATACACGTACAGGAGAGATACAAAGGTTCGTTCCCTGATCAAGACGCAGAGCTGATGAATATCTCTCCGCCACAGGTGTTGGCAAGATAAGATAAACCTAACGTCACCTCCCTCATGCCCAACCCTGCGAGCCTGAGGGTGCGACCCTGGTGCACGACGGTACGACCGACCCTTTATGCACGAAATACGACCCTGGTGCAAGACGGTACGACCCTAATGCACGACGGAACGACCCCAATGCACGACGGTATGACCCTTTATGCACGACAATACGACCTTGGTGCAAGACGGTACGACCCCAATGCACGACAATACGACCTAGGTGAATGACAGTACGACCCTTGTGTATGATGGCCTGCCCTCCATCCCCATAGGTCGTACTACCATACCATGCATGAATGGGATACAATACTACACAACGAGAAACCATCCCCCCGACACACTCGGCGCCTGCTTACCAAAACAACTCCCCCATCCAGGGCGAGGAGGCCTTCCGACGACGCTCCCCGACACGGGGCCAACAACCATCATTAAGCGACATCATACCTCGGTGAACGTCAATGGGTCGCTCGACTACTAGAGAACACTGGGGTAGCGATCAATCACGGACCTAATCACTACGCGGTCCTGGGTGGTTCACGGACACGCGGTACACAATACAGGTGGGGGCTGGGGAGGAATAATCATCATTCAGTGGCACATTGTCCCGCGGGATAACAAGTCATTCACGAGGTCATGACCGTCTAAGACCCAGAGATCGTTTCAACGCATCATACGGCAATAGTCCCTGGGCGACGTGTTAGGCCAGACAATACCCGCTCAACAGCCGTTGTTCGTCGACACATCGCGCCACGGATGATTGCTAGCGAACCAATCATCACATTGCGGGAACAACTGTCCGTCGAATCACCTTGGCAACGGGGTACTTACTGCTCACCGGCGTTTAACCACTCGTTAACGATCATTTATTACACTTTGAAGGACCACATCCCCACGCAACGTGACCCTGGGGTATACATCAATTCGCCAGCGCAACACACAGGCGGACACCCGATCCTTCCCCGACACGGGGAGAGCCGGTCCCACCCACACACTATACTTCGGGATACCTGATACTGGCGTCAGGCTGAAGCACACTGGCCACTGAACACTTAAACGTCATCCCGTCGGTCGCCGATCACTCACACAACCGTCACACTACGGGCAGCAGGATCAATCATGGACATCATCACTACGCGCACTAAATAATTCCCACCCACAACCAGCCATGACCTCAGCACGCCACCACCACCCGACATTATTCAGGACAGGAATATATCCCAGACACTGGTGCTGAAGATAATTATGACCGAATAAACAGGTTTATGTTGCCTTGGCTGCTGCTGCTCCAGCAGCTAAAATGGAGAGCCAAGAGGGTGGGAAAAATGGCGTGTGTGTGTGTGTGTGTGTGTGTGTGTGTGTGTGTGCTCACTTGTATCATATACTTCGCGCAAGTATAACCAAATATAATAACAGTACCACACTGTGTTATAAATATATGTATATCCCACGCACATATATCCACATACGTACATCATCACTATCATGCCGTGTTGTGGATGTTTTCATAAAAAAAAACACATCTTGTGCAATCATCACAACGACGAACATTCACGAAATGTCTGACGGTGCTCTGACCCCTTGAGCACGACGGAGATCGTGCCGTCGTGCTCAAGGGTCGTACCGTCGTGCTCATGGGTCGTACCGTCGTGCTCATGGGTCGTACAGTCGTATTCGAGGGTCGTACCGTCGTGCTCAAGGGTCGTGCCGTCGTGCTCATGGGTCGTGCCGTCGTGCTCATGGGTCGTACCGTCGTATTCGAGGGTCGTACCGGTGTTCATGGGTCGTACCGTCGTGCTCAAGGGTCGCACCGTCGACCACACGGGGTTAACGGTCTGCATAAACCAGGCGATCAAGTTCAGCCTGGCGGCCTTAGAGCGGGAGGGAAGGTGGCCAGGCTACTGGCTAATTCATTATGCCGCCCCACTCCCCACCACCCACCAGCCCTCAGGGACTTGACGCTTGGCCCTGACCGACACACACCCACCCACCCCAACCCCTAGGGCCTGACACTTGGCCCCCAGTACCGCTTGCAACCACTTTACCCTAAGAATCTGGCCCTTTCCTTGAGCCGTCACACTAGCCGTCACTCGGCTGGGGTGAAAAAGCTACGGTGAGCCGGGGAGACTGCTAGAAAACGGACGCTCCCCCCCACCCCAACCCTCACCCCCAGCAGGTTGGGGGAAGGGAAGGGGAGTGGTGGAGGGAGGGGGCTTGGGGAAATGCCTCGGCATGGCGTCCGCGACCGGCTGAGTTTCTCATTGGGGAACCACAGGTCCGCTCCCGCCTCCACCCCTCCGCCCCTTTCATTCAGTCACCTTGCGTTAGGACGTCTAAATACGTGTAAGCATATACGTGTACATGTATGCTGCTGTATAATCCTTGTACCTTTGTGTATGCATGTATCCATGTGCACGTTTGTATATATGCACAAAAGGGCCGGTATGCATAAACAAAACACGCGGAAAATCACATACACAACCAACACACATAGATATACATATAAATACATACACGAAATCCGGTCTCTACTCCACTACTCATGTGAGCCTTTTTTTCTGTCAGGAGTTGGTCGTGACAAAAGTTGTCCATACAGAAAGGCCTGAAATCAAACATTAAAGGAGCTATGAAAAACAAAGGTGTGGAGGGAAGAGGCAAAATAATTCAAACGTTTTAACAAGACGTGAAAAAACCTGTGTATCTATAATGTACTTGTAGCAGCTGTTAGGAAGGTCATGAGTAGGTATAGAGTTCCAAAGCTTGGTGATGTTACGAAAAAAACAGATATCACAACGGCTTACCCTTGAGTTGCCAACGAGCACTTAGTCATGAGGCTGTGACTTACCAGGTACTGAGTGGTCTAGTTTATGCTCGGGCGTACTAAAACTCACTTCTCGACTAAAGAAAGCGGAATAACATCAAACAGAAGAGGAGAAAATGAACTAACAATACGGCGCGCGGTGAGAGTCAATCTTGCGAGACAGATTGGTCGAGCTGATAAGTCGGACTGCTTTAGGCTTGACTCGTCAAGGATGTCTGCAGAGGGAGAACCTCACCAGGCGAGAGGGCAAATACTCCATACAAGGACGAATCAGTTCCTTGTGTTAATACTAACGAAGATTCGGTAGGGAAGAATCGTAGGCATCTGAACAGGACGAGGACCCCCAGGCAGACACACAGACTCGTCTATTTCTGTAATGTACAGTTTCCAAAATAGATTAAATGCTGGGTTGACACCAAGTACGTTTTATTATGATGACTGCTGGAAGTATAGAGCCATCAGAAGAGATGGGAAAAGTTGTGAGGAACTTTAGAAACGGAACTGGAAAGAAATGGGGCATTTGGTGGCGTTCAACTTAACCAGGTTCCCAGCACCCCACCAAGAAATTCTATCAAAATCTGAGCTTATATTGGCAATTGTAACGAGACATAAATCGTGTACCTACGATGATCTATAAAGAGATTTTGTTACTAAGCAGGGAGAACGCATAGAGCTGACCACACAAGAGAAGATGGAGCAGATCCGAGGGAGGTGTAAGAATGCTGTGTTGAATGGCATAAGTGGATTTGGTTACGTTGTGAAGAAAGGAAATGTTTTGGTAAGAGCGAGGAAGAGGACGGGAGACAGGACAGACCCCTGTGGTACACTACAGGTAATAGAGAAAGTGGGAGGGGTTGATTTATTACGATGGCAGACTGGCGCGAGATTAAACCCCGATGCCCACACCTTCTCAAAAGCTTTCGATACATCAAACACCGCGACAAACGGTTTCTTAGTCTCCCAAAGAGAGGAAGACCACACATTAACAAGGCAGGAAGGACAATCAGCGGTGCATGACATCTTGCAAGAGCCACTCCGATGACTGGAGAGGAGAGTGACACTCAAGGTGCTTCAGAAAATCGGTGACGGTAAGTATATCCCAACAGTCAGCCAGGAAATCCTGGAAGTGAGAGCAACAAGACGGTAGCTGGATGGGTTGCGACCGTCACCTTTCTCTAGGGCTTGGCTGAACTAATAAATGTTTCCAGGATGAAGGGATATCTTAGTTCGGATGTGGAACACACGAGCCAGCACGGGTGTTAAGGTGAGAAAAACTCCTTCAGAGCACCAGAAAGGGACGCCATCTGGTCCATACCCTGCCTGTGTCCAGAGAGACAGAAGTTCTCTCTGCACCGGGCTACGGTGCTAAGGTACGATCCTTGAGCACGACGGTACGATCCTTGAACACGACGGAACGATCCTAAAGCAGGACGGTACGATCCTTGAGCAAGACGGTACGATCCTTGAGCACGACGGTACTTTACACATTTCCATCTATAGCCGTCCGCCAACCCCATCCCTGCCCCCACACCCTCACTCTCCCCCTGACATCCTCACCCTCACCCCGCTCTACTCCCACCCTCCCCACCTCACACACCCACACCCACACTCTCCCCACAAGGTCACCGTGCTAGGCGCACCGCCAGCCAACCGTGACCCTTCACTACCGTATATGATGACTGCAACCCCCTCCCTCCCCCCACCCATACACCCACGAGCACCCCACACACTCCCTCCTCCTCTCCCATGACCACCCTAAACACACCTTCCCTCTCTCCCTACATCCACTGACACTCTCCACACTCCCTCTCTCCCTCCTTACACCCATGAACACTCCTCACCAATGGACATTCTGAACACCTAATCCTTACGTAAATCATGAGAAAAGTGTTTTCCAAAAGGGCCAGCTACCTGGACCACACCTGCCAGTCCCTTGCCTTGACTGGCTGGTGTAAGTAATAGGAAGGAGCAACAGGTAAACAGGATCTTATTTCCGTAATCTAACAGAGAACGGCCGCATCAGCAAGAGTCTTTTATCCCTGAGCACGACGATACGATCCTGGAGCACGACAGTACGAACCTTGAGCACAACGGTACGATCCTTGAATACAACGGTACGATCCACAAGCACGACGGTACAACCCTTAAGCACGACGGTACAACCCTTAAGCACGACGCTACGACCCTTAAGCAAGACGGTACAACCCTTAAGCACGATGGTACAACCCTTAAGCACGACGGTACAACCCTTAAGCACGACGGTACAACCCTTGAGCACGACGCTACGACCCTTAAGCACGACGGTACAACCCTTAAGCACGACGGCACAACCCTTAAGCACGACGGTACAACCCTTAAGCACGACTCTACGACCCTTAAGCACGACGGTACAACCCTTAAGCACGACGCTACGACCTTGAGCACGACGATGGCTTCCATAACGACAATTATGCGACTCTTGGGTATGTCGACCCGGCCTTTGGCCTAGCCCTTTAAGGGCACCTGTAACCGTAATAATGTTATCATAGACTTTCCAACTTCCAAATGCGAGCAGAGTAGTGAAGTCGTCAGGTCATGATGATGGGCCCAGGTTACCCAGCTCTTGACATGGGGCAACGAGGCCCACAGACTCCATGATGCCCCTCTGGCCACATCCCAAGGCTGTGTTTCTGCGTCCTGATTACACCTAGCCACACTCAGGTCTAAATATCCAGACCAAACAAAGCCACAGCCCGATCTCCGTATCTAGACTACACCTAGCCACAGCCTGGGCTATGTATCCAGGCTACACATAGCCAGAACCAAAGAGGCCTTTACAGCGCGTCCCACCCATCCCTGAAGCAAGCCCAACAGGGGGAAGGGTGGGCAAGTTCCCACCGCTACACATGGGAACTCCGTGTCTGGGTTCGAGCCTCTCCCACTCCTTTCGTCAAAGCGGCACAGTGAAGTCCGCACGTTTTTCTTATAACAATCCCCCCAAAATTTTCTTTTATGTAAAATCATATCTATAGATAAAACCATATATCGATGTGTGTTTTAGTACGCCTTGCGCGCGAATACGCGTGCGTGTTTGCGTTCACGAATCGGTAATGCCAGCAGAACACGACGAGGCTGCATACCTGGCGGGACATAGATATTCCTTCTGAGCCTCTTTAACATTTCCTGTATCAAAACACACAAGTTAAGAACTGACGAGAAACGTTCTCACGACGTCCCTGAGGCCAAGTGTAGACAGCTGACTTCCGTCCTGTGGCAACCTCTGGAAGTGTATGTTGCCAGCGACGCTCACACAGCACCACTGGACCAACGACATGCCGCCCAGCTAGAGGGGCCCCTTCAGCAGACCAGGACACCCCCCGCAGCCACCCTTCAAGGAGATCCCCACAGCCAGCCTGCCAAGGGACCCCTACAGCCAGCCAACCAGAAGACTCCCACAGCCAGCCAGCCAGCCAGCCAGCCAGGAAACCCCTACAGCCAGTCAGTCAGCAAGCCAGCCAGGAGGACGCTGTAGCCAGTCAGCCAGCTAAGGAGACCCCCGCAGCCAGCAAGCCAGCCAGCCAGGAGACCCCCGCAGCCAGTCAGCCAGGAGACACCAGCAGCCAGTCAGCCAGCCAGCCAGGAGACCCCTGCAGCCAGTCAGCCAACCAGCCAGGAGACCCCTGCAGTCAGTCAGCAAGCCAGCCAGGAGGACGCTGTAGCCAGTCAGCCAGCAAAGGAGACCCCCGCAGCCAGCCAGCCAGCAAAGGAGACCCCCGCAGCCAGCCAGCCAGGAGACCCCCGCAGCCAGTCAGCCAGGAGACACCAGCAGCCAGTCAGCCAACCAGCCAGGAGACCCCTGCAGCCAGTCAGCCAACCAGCCAGGAGACCCCTGCAGCCAGCCAGCCAACCAGAAGACCCTCCGCAGCCAGCCAGCCAGGAGACCCTCGCAGCCAGTCAGCCAGCCAGCCAGCCAGGAGACCCCTGCAGCCAGTCAGCCAACCAGCCAGGAGACCCCTGCTGCCAGTCAGCCAACTAGGAGACCCCCGCACCAGCCAGCCAGCCAGGAGACCCCCGCAGCCAGCCAGGAGACCCCCACAGCCGGCCAGCGTGGGAACCTGCTCCACACTTGCCGCCACCGTCACTAAACATTTCCTGTTGAGGAGCTGACTAACCCGGGCGGCAGGGCGTGACGGCGGCCGGCGTCAGGTGTGGGCAGCAGCACCGGCCTGGACCCGCAGGGCTCACGGTGGGGGTGTCGTTAATCCAGTAATGACGCCCGGGGAAGCGGCATTACTCCGTTACCCAGGCAGGTGATGCAGCGATCCATTTATGCTCAAGTACTTCCAAACTGGACTTGGCAGTGGGAGGGGACGATGACAGGACTGGAATATATCAACATGGCTGCCATTCTTCCCCTCCCAACAACATCAGGTAACGACATGTCCACAAAAAAAAAAAAAAATAACGCAGGAAACACACAATCTTTACCTGAGTAAAAAGTAAAAAGTGGTCCAAATTCCAGACACCAGAGGTGTCATTAATCTGGAAATCGTCTAAGTAGAGTAAGAGAGTAGCGTTACTTGGCTACATGCCAGAGTGGGAGCCTCCAGCAACAGTGATCAGCACAATTATACATAAGTCGGGCCGGCCACAGGCGCGCCATCGCCACACGTATTATAACAACAGCTTCACAGTGCTCGTGCATATACGATACCACTGCTCCCTGGTACTGTAGTCAGTATATATATATATCTATACTTACCCCAGGACCTTTCTAAAAGCTCCTGCAGCCTCTTTTTTTTTTTTTAAGTTGAAGGCTCCAGTCACGGACAAAAGTCCACATCAAGGCCCAAGGCAGCGCTCCTTCCAATGGCAGGGAAATGTGAACTCCTTGGAAGTTAAAAGTTCTTTGACGAGACTGCACTTCCAATGATACAGCCTCGTCAAAGGTGATTTTTCACTCGTGGTGTAACTTAGTGCAGGCGGAGTCCGGTAGCACCAATATATATGTGTATGTGTGTGGTGCATATGTGTGCATGTATGTATATATGTGTGCATGCCGGGGGATGGGGTATTTTTTCTGCGTCTGTTTCCTGGCGCTACCTCGCTGACGCGGGAAACAGCGATCAAGTATAATAAATAATAAATAAAAAAAAAAATATATATATATATAAAGTCCTGAGGATCAGATTTGGTCAGTGATGGTCCATGTCTGGAAGTAATTTTCGCTACCGTCTGTGGCCACACCGGCCTACACTGGTACCGTTTACACTGGGGGTGATGTGAAGTACTCTGGCTGTAGTAGACGACGATTCCCAGACGCCACCAGATCACAACGAGATTATAGAGGTCGCGTTTCCATCCTACTGTGACTTGTGTGTACGCGTAGGACTCGCCATATCGACTAAATCAGTCATGGCTCTGGTTTATGAATGATTTTTCCATCATTTCTTCATGTTTTACCAGTTATTTTGTAAAAGAGGATGGTCTAAGTAAATTGCACTCCAATTATGCTTTAGTCATTACTTCGGAAGGAAAGGTTTGTGTTATTTTTTAACTTCATGCAATGATTTCTTTGTCTATATAATGATAGGACAGATGATGACAAGTTAGCAAATGGCTTATGTTGCTTTAACTGTAGCCAAAGGCTGAATAAATTCAGGAAAATGTACGCTTAAAGGCAATGGGGCTATGAATGCGTGTGTACTGTCTGTGACTCGAGATCATCTGTGGTAATAATATGATACAGAATATGGCTATTAGATGTATCTGGAATGAAACTATTTTCGTATCTACGAGGGGGAAAGGCCCATCCCAGCCCATCTCCCGTCAGCGCCTCCTCGCGGCCAGTCACGATGGACTTCTGCAGTGGATGCACTTGCTGCATCCTCCGCGTCCCGGAGGAACAAGATAGGCCCAAGAGACAACAAGGAACAGAGCCGGATTATGTCCGCGTCATCCCCAACCACCTAACAACCTCCTATTAACAGTCTCATGCTCTCCATTTTCCATACCCTCTTGCCTTTCCGCCTGAGCGAAGTAGCGTCATGAGCCATTGACTGATTTAGCCCTCGAAGAAAAGCTCCATGCTTGGCTCCAGATCGAAATCTCTGTTACTTAGCGAAATAGAAGGTGTTCGCCAAGTATGTTGGTAGACTCACTGCACAGGACGAGATGTGGTCCGGTTTCAGGTGGGGGGGGGGGTGAGTGTTTGTGCCGCTTCAGTATCTCCCAAGTGTTCAGTTGTGGGACATACGTATGTCTCCGTGCGTCTTGCCCCGGCAGAACAGGTGACACCTGCCGACGGCGTCGTCGTCGTCTTCATTAACATGTTAAAAATTTTCGTTGAATTTGTGTGAACTTTTTTCCTCCACAGTCTCGCCTTCCTTACTTTGCTTTACCCATTTATCTTCATCTATATCATCATCCACCTCCTCCTCATTTTTGTTCCTTCCTCTTCCTTCCTAGGCTTCTGCCTTTCGCCTTATCTCTTCCACCACTTTTCATTTTTCCTCCTTTGTAAGAGCATTGCAGGTGGGTTGTCAGTTCCATGGTCACTTTACGTAAAGTATTGAGGTCACTGCCTATGTCGTCAATATACAGAGGGAACTCCATCTCATGGCTTTGAGAAAACATGAGGTAATTAATGTATTTAGTGTTTGTGAAATATAAGCAGCCGTAAGATCCGATGAGGTCAGGACCTGCATAGTGAGGACTGAGTGCAAGCCATACTCGATCTGCCAGTATGTTGTGGTTTTACCCAGTACCTTTTTAAAGGTTCCTGCAGCCCGAAGCTGCGCTGCTTCAAATGGCAGGGAAATGTAGACTCCTTTGGAGTGATGACGAGACTGCATTCCGACTAAAGCAGCCTCGGTAAAGGCGACTTTTCACTCGCGGAATAATTTCGTGTAGGTGGAGTCCAGTAACGCCTATGCTGTATGTAATAAGCCCATAACTTGGCGTTGTTAAACATACATACTTCTGAGAGTCTGGACGATGGCAGCAGTAAAAGTGTAGCAGAAACCAGAAGGCAAGTAACACACAGACCACAGACAAACATGGGACACGCTTGGCTCCCTCACGGAGTCAGGGTTCCGAGAGAAGCACCATTTATCCATCACTACACGCAGTAAACATTTCTAAGCCTAACATAGCTATTTCATCCTAAACCAACAGAGCATCACTAAACACACACCTTTAACATCCTAGTGATATGTAAGTAAGAAATGTCACTAGAGAAATACGGACCCAACAAACCGCTCCCGCAGTTCAGTGCATCTTTACGCCCTGCATATGTCTTTTGTTGCGTGTGTGTGCGTGTGTTTTGTCCACGGTAACGGATGGAAGACATAAGGCAGAGGCACGATCTACTCTAGAGTCAAATATCGAGCTAAGAATTTCCCACAGTGACGCTTTGTGATGCGGAGTCTGAGGTAGCGGCGACGTGATGATACAGAATTTCTCAGCAAACCCAGTGCGAAGACAGAATTTTCCCCTTTACAGCGCGGGAGTACTGACTTTATTGTCTCCCTTACATAGGTCACTTTCTTGCCCCAAGGCACATCTGAATGACAAATTACGCCTGTGTGTCTAGAGTCGAGGAGGGGAAACTTTTTGGTCTGGCTTATTCATAATCAGACTCCCTGAGGGCTTTGTTGTCCACGAGTGCCAGAGCCGTAGGGCATGATGCCAGGCTGGGCAGTGCAGGTTGAGGTACACACCCGGACACCAAGACTTCAGGGTGTCCACTTATTTGAAAATTTCCTCGTGTGGGTTATCGCCAATGAGCTGTGGTGTTCGCAGTATGGAGGTTGTGGTTTATGCAAATGCTGGTTGCAGTGAGAAATTGTGGCCCGCCTCCGGATGACACTAATTCGCTTATTTTTCTATTTAACCCCAAACAGACTTGAAAGTTGGAGGTGGGATCTTGTACGGTGGAGTTGTGACCCAAATGTGTAGGTGGTGGAGGGTGTGGTGGTGTTGGTGGTGTTTGGTGGTGTGGTGAATTAGGCCCCGAGAGTCGTGTGCTTTTCCTTTTTATGCTGAAGGCTCCAGTCACGGACAAGAGTGCACATCAAGGCTGGGCCTTAATTGAAATATAGAGAGGTTGATGAACGGGCAAGCGAAGAGGCAAGGAAAAGTATTTACGAATTTTGGAGGAATTGAAAAACTTGTCTTTTAAAACGTGCCAGGTCATAGTAATCGAGAAAGACCTGTGAGGGTAGACAGTTCCAAAGCTCCGAGGTGTAGGGAAAGAGACAGTTATCAAAACGGCCCAACATGAGTTGCGAACAGCCACACAGTAATTATATGACGCACTATCGTCACTGCTCACGAAAGAAAGAGATTTTACGGTTTTGTGATTTCTCTTGCTTTTACAACACTTAGGTGCATTAGATGTGCTCATCATAATGATATAACGTGATTTAGAACACAACGTTACAAGCAGCGAAATAATTCCACAGATAATGATGAACCATTCACCCTTAATTGTTTTTATTGATAACAGTCCTGATATGTACACAAGGAAAGCTTGGTGGACATTAGATATTAAATTATTAGATGTCAGTGTACGAGACGGATTCTAAGCATTTACGTTTTAGAGATACATATACTTGCATACTTTAATACTGATATCAGTATTTGTTTGGATAATTAAGTCAAAATTGAAATAAGATTTTTTTTTTTACATGAAAGTAAGAGTAATAGAAGCATATCTTGTTCATTACTCACAGGGCAGGTTGAAATAGATATGTTAACTAGACGGTTACACTGAATAATGATAAAGCTCTGTAGCCTAACCTAACATGTAAAAATTTGACTAGGTTCGGAATACATGACCCGATGGATAGTGAGGAAGATTCTTCTTACTCTCATGGAAGTGTAGGAAGTTTCTTACCTTCATGGAAAGCAGATGTGTGTAGTAAGGGAATAAGAAGAAAGACAACTCATTTAATAAAAGCAAAGAACATCGTACCAAGCCTGTATATTGTCATCTTCACGATAAATGCTACCGGACTCCGCCTGCTCGAGGTTACGCTGCGAGTGAAAAGTCAGTCCGGCGAGGCTGTACCTTTGCGAGTTCTAACTCCAAAAGAAAGTCCTTGATTTCCCTGAAAGTAGCTTATCCTTGGACAGCAAGAATCTCTGGAAAGGAGATCCTGGGCAACACCAGGACTTCCTTCGTAGAAAGTGGCCCTTGGGTAATAATACATAAGTCGTGTTATCACTTACTTTTGTATCTTTACATTGACCAAACCCTTAAGGGTTAGGTCAGAGATCACTTTCATTACGCCGTCACCTTTACTACACTATTTTCAGAACATCCTAAACGCCACTTGCTTTCTAACTAGAACCGTTAAGTCAGAGTCTCAGGTTTAGTGAAGATGCGTTTGATCAAACCCTTACGAATTATGTCAAACACATCTTCACTAAACCAGCGTTATGGTGCTTAAAAATATGAATTCACCCAGTAATTTCTTGTTTTGCCTATATTTTACATATACTTATAATGAGTGACCATGCATTGATGGGATACTAATCGATTTTACAAAAGATTTTGGAAAGACATGAAATATGGATTTAGAATATGCTTGAAATTATTGTCTAAACTGTGGCTACGTCTGAATCTCAGATTAGCTTTATCACACTAATACTGATAGTTAATGGTAATTGTCAACTTTGTTTTGACTGTAAGGTACCGTCTGAGAATCTGGCCAAAAGAATGATGGATGTTAAGGAAATCGTCAACACTGAATCGCATGGCTATTATTGTAATGCAAATTTGAAACAGGTGCTATAAAGAACCTTCATTGATCTAAAGCTTTGAAAAGGGGCGACTGGGAATTTCCTTTTAGAATTATGGATCAAGAATTCATAGCAGAAAAACTGCTGTACCATAAACCAAATGCTTTCGATTTTGCAAAGGAATCAGGCAAGGATACTCATTATCAGTTATCTTAAATATATTATATTCTGTTAGAGAAAATAATGCCAGGTCTCATGAGGAACTTTCAAATGATATCGACCTACACTCTCTAGGATGGGCTGATGACACAAACGTTTTCATAGATGAAGTACTCTAACATGACTGAAATAGAATATTGTAACAATATGACTTTTTTACGGGCACACCCTTCAGCAGAAAGGGCAACAATAATATATGGATTGGCTGTACTGGACTAAGAGAAATATCTGACCGTTTGAATGGGCTAAAGAATAAAACAGGCTTTTATACTCAACCTTTTCAGTACTCTATGTATATTGTAATTTGTGTGTTACAGAGTTTTTGACCATTCTTTTTTTTTCATCTTTTAACCTTGTATCTATACCATGTTTTAGCAAAGATACACACACACACACACGTATTACACCTCAGCAGTAGTGGCCTTAGGTATGGTGGGGTCTTAGGCAATAGTGTGATCAGGGACCTATGGCGGCTTTATTTTGATGACCCACAAGCAAGTCGAACATTTCTGTTTCAGCTTGCACCGTCCATAAATCTGCAGGTAAGTTATCCTGATGAGAAACATAATACAGTGAAATACAAATGATAAAAGAAAAAAAGAAAATTGGGCCACTTGGGTATGGGGTTGTAGGCGGTTGCCCGGTTTGCCCTCCCGTAAGGTCGCTACTGACCTCAGCTTACGACTGTGTGGTCTTCATTGTACATAGGGTAAAATAAAAAAGTATGATCAGACGTTTGTGGCAGAGAAGTTCTACCAAGTACCTAATAAACACTCAAAATCAACATCCTGGTATATTCGAAGGAATGACAGGTATGTGTCATACATATATACTCATAAGCCAGTGTTTTCCAACTTTATTAGCAGATAAATATGAACCCTTAAAAGAAGAAAAGATACT
The DNA here is from genome assembly GCA_038088735.1 of Panulirus argus. Lineage (NCBI taxonomy): Eukaryota > Metazoa > Arthropoda > Malacostraca > Decapoda > Palinuridae > Panulirus > Panulirus argus. Next base: position 23,846 of record JAYMFT010260585.1, read on the forward strand.
TTCACCTAACCAGAGACTGAAGATAAGACTTTATTGTAAGCAACAAAGTCCCTTTGTATCTTCTTACAAAAATGATGATTTTCAAGATGACTGTTTTGCTCTTATGATTCATTTTTATAAAGCTTTTTATTGAAAATAAGTTTTATGCTGAGAGACATTTCTAGACATATAATCCTTATTATGCATACAACTTAAGATGTACATGTACTCAGTTTTTAAGTTAGAATGTAACAAATTTATATCCACTGTAAAACAGACCAACATTATGCAGAACAATTAAAGAATTATCGCTGCTCATTATAGAAAAATAGATTATTTGCAAATATGTAAGAAATTTTACATAAATATAAGAAGACATGTATGTCTCTCCCAATAATTATGACCTGGCTCACTTCAAAAGACAATTCTTTCACTTTCACAAAAATTCATAAATACTTTCCTTGTCTTTTTTTTTTTTCCACGTTTCTTAATTCTCTCTATATTTCAATTAGGGCCAGGCCTTGATGTGGACTTTTGTCCGTGACTGGAGCCTTCAACATAAAAAAA